>JXSR01S067602.1:0-14402 GCA_000969725.1 Ophiothrix spiculata | reverse complement strand
GCAAGAAAAGGTGCAGAATTATGCTATAATTTTTCTTTCTCATTTAGGCGCGATGTTTGTGAATGAATCAGGCTGAAAAAAAATCTTAAAAATTCTTTGATATATAGTGATATTAATTTCCCATGTTGCTTTTTGAAATAATTTTCCGTTTCGGAGAAAAAACATTTTGAATTAGTTAAAAATCCATATCTCAGGAACCATACATCTGTATTTTAAGCAACAAGCACCCAGCGGTAGCTCAACTCTTTAACTTACCGAAAAACTTTATCTCGAACGCGATTGATGTATAACAGCGCGCCGATTTGCATTTTCCGTCAACACCCGTAGAAGCGCGTGATTTAAAAGCACACCGAAAGTGGTGCCTTCAGTCAAGGGAAATATTTGTTATTGAATTTCTATGGGCTTTGCAGTGATCACTGAAATTTCACTTGCTTTCTGAAATGTCCATCGCGTAAATCTCACGCGATATTTCCGAAACTAAAAAATATTTTTCAAAACTGTTTTAGGATAGTTTGGAAAAAATATGATTTGATAACATATTCAAAGATTGAGAAGATCCATGCAGGCAGAGCTTGAAAATATTTTTTTTTGTAAAATAAAAAAAAATCACCTATTGAACATACGCACACAAGTTCTGTGTAGCGATTTCGTTCACCGATTACGTAACAGGTGATTGAAGTGCCTAATTTTAGTAGCTTTGCCTTTCAACAAGTCAGCAAATTGTGAAAGTGCATTGGGCACGCTGTGCAAAGATTAAGTGTAATTGAACATGTAAGTGCTCAGATCAATGACACTAAATCTGAGCACATGAGGCCCTGTATCCATAGGCTGTCCCCTTGTAGTGTGTGCCCTTGTTCCATGTTCCATAAGGCCTTGTATCCATTGGCTGTACCCATATTCTGTGTGCTCTTGTCTCATTTTCCATTGTTTGTAATTGTGCGGCGCAACACAGACAATAAACTTCATTCTGCTTAGTGATCATATCATTGACCTGGTGCCAGCAGATGATTACTATTACCTTGTAGCACCAACAAACAACATGTTCATACTTGATGAGCACCAGTCATAGGAATATCTGCCATACACCGGCCACTGATATGATCACTAAGCAGATCGAAGTTTATTGTTTGTGTTGAGCCGCACAATTACAAACAATGGAAAATGAGACAAGGGCACATAGCATATGGATAAAGCCAATGGATACGAGGCCTTATACACACAATAAACCTTTGTTTTGCTTAGTGGCCGTGTCAGTGACCTTGTGTACGACAGATGCTCCCTGTGTTTGGCGCGTGACATTTAGGCCCTGTATCCATTGGCTGTTCCCCAGTGGCATATGCTCTTGTTCCGTGTTCCATTGCCCCGAATTGTCACTCTCCACACACTCAATAAACCTTTGTTTTGATTAGTGGCAATATCAGTGATCTTGTGTACGACAGATGCTCCTTGTGTTTGGTGTGTGACTATTGGGGACAATGGACCAAGGCACAAGGGCATATGCCACTGGAGAACTTACAGCAATGGATACAGGGCCTTAGTATTGCTTAGTGGCCATATTTGTCTTTGTGTACCTGCCATGTGTTCCCTGTGACATGCAACACGCAGAATGATCATGCTCATTCTCTGCATTGTAAGTCACAGAAAACATCTGCCATACACAAGGCCACTGATATGGCCACAAAGCAAAACAAAGTTTTAATATTAAGTCTGTGTTGTGTGGCACAATTAGGGACACTGGAACACAGAACAAGGGCACAAACCACAAGGGAACAACCTATGGATACACAAGGTCTAATTTTCACTGCCATGATTTTAAGACTGGTCTTGGCTATCCAGGTTGGCAAATATAAATGTAAATCTTTATGTTCCTTGATTGTCTGTCTTTTCTAGAATACACCTGGTATATAAGTCATATTAGGCTTGTTAACTCGTCATTTATGTGTTGGTAATATCATTAATGGCAATCTTCAAATCTGATTGGATTATTAAGAATACATGACAGTCGTTCAACTCAAAATGGTATTACAAGATGGCTATTTCACTTCAGCTTAAGGTGCCTCTTTCATATTTTTATGATTTCATGGAAATGTCTTCAGAATTCTTTTTAAAACACATTTGTATTCAGCAAATCTGCATTCATTGGTCTATAATGCATCAGCAAAGCAACATTAAGATCAGCAGGGTTTTATAAAGTATTAGATAAATAATATCAAACAATTTTGCTGTATTAGGTTTGATTTCAGCTTTGAACACTTTGTCATCATAGTGTAGCGTGCACTCTCAAACCATAATTGTGTCCATCCACCACAATTGGTCATAATTCGTCATATGAGTGCAAGAAAGTTGTATATGCAATAGCTGCCATTATATATAAATTTACTGTGGAATGCCCAGTCTTAGGTCAATGGCTCTTGAAATGGTAATATATAAGATTTCAAGAGTCTTGAAATTGCAGCGACGTACCTTGCGAGGTTCTCTCAACCTCTTCATTCAGCGAAGTGGTGAAATCCTCCTGTGAGATTGACCAAGAGCTTTACACTTAAAAAAATATAAGTGACACTTTAGTTCGGTAACTTCTCACATTATTTTGACTTAAATCTGCCCTGGCAAATTGTTTCCAAAAATGCAATCACTTTTGATGCATTGTTAATCAATATTATCCTAAAATAATCTTTGGAGATTGACGATTGTCCCAAGTGGCGAACAAAAAATCTTATGTAAAATTTGCTTTTGTTAAAATATAGTGATAAAAATGGGGATAAAAGGTCTACCACCTTAAATTGAACAGAAAGTCATTAAACTTATGATTGCTAAAAGCAATGTTATAATATAATGATTGACTGACTTAAGATTCATTCAACTTGTTGTACTCCGCTGGATAATCATAATGGCGATGAGTTGTCTGTTTACGCTATGGAGGGAATTGGAAAACAAGCTCTCACTATATTTTATCGCAACTAGTGATATCAGAGAGAGGATTTTAACATGTCAGGCAGGACGAGCCAGAATTAGAGACGTAGGTAAAACATACCAGTAGCTGGTTTCAGAGAAAAATGTTATGATATGATTTTTCGGATGAATCAACTTTTATATAGCCAAAAAAGTTGTTTTTTTCATATGACTAGTCTTAATTTGGTGGAGGTTGAGGCAAGATAAATTCCGTATTATTGAGCAGGAAATAAAACCTAGGACCTTGTGTTTTCTTTGTATATTTTCAGAGGTACAACACAGTGAATTCATCCACGTCATCAGACTCTATAAGCTATGATGAAATCCGGAGGCGAAGAAGCAGCGGGCTGCTTATTATGGGAGGTGCCCGAGAGGACATCATAAAACAAGGGTTCCTTAGCAAAAAAAGTAAGTGCCAATGCCAAATAGCAAAGAAAGTTTAGAATTGCAAGACTCGCTGATTTTTAATGGAACCTAAAAATTGTTTAACTTACAGGTTTTATCTACTATCGTTTGTGATACTGAAGTTTGGTCCTTTGTATTGAAGAATTCTTGCTATTACTTAAATGGGGGGACGGGTTGGTGCAGCGTTTCTGACCTCGCCTTTCACCGCTGCGGCCTGGGTTCAATTCCCGGTCGGACCTGGGTTGTACGTGAATTTGGTTATCGATCCATACTTGTCCTCGCAGGTTTTCTCCGAGCACTTCTGTTTCCTCCTGCATCTAAAATCGAAAATTCTTTCCAATATTCTGTCTTTCACACCACAGAGGCGTCCCTTGAATTTAATGCATTTGCACTATTGGGATTAGCCTGGCTTACAGCCGAATGTTATAAATAATAAAATAATAAATAAGAATTTGATCTTAATGGGGCTATTATCCAGTTTCTCATTTCATAATGATAAACATTTCTCGGTGAAAAGTTCTGGATTTGTAAGTTCTTTAGATTTGTATTCCAAGCAAGATTTCAAAAAATCTTGGCAATAAGACAGGACCATGGATAACAACTTGTGTCTTGGAAACACTTTCTACAAACTACAATCCATCGCTAAACCATCACAAATTCTGTTTGTGGTTTTTTTTTTCAGTAATGCCACTTTAGTTTTGTAAGATGAAGACTTTGCAGTAACTTACCATTATTCTAATGATTTGTAACAATAAAAAAAACATCTTGTTCAATCAGTTTCTTGAAATCGATCACAAATTTGCAATGATATTCTAGTTTTGCGATGAAGTTGGTTTTGTGATAAAAGAAAGAAACATTAGCAAAATCAATCCCAAATATCTCATAAGAGGCAACAATACATCCTTGTCCAAGCGACTTCGGCCACAAACTGCTTCTGGGAATCTCTTAAAATGTTGTTGGTATTGTATTATAGATGATAAATTGGAATGACTTGAGCAAAAAAAGAATCAGGAGCTTCTTGCAGCCAGGTAATCTGATTAGCAATAAACTAGTATTGCATGCTGTATTTATTGTCTTTGCTGAAATGAGTTTCAACCATATGGGGTAACACACGCAATTCGTATTTGGATAAATTAGTCAAAATTCAAAAATGGACTATTAGAACAATTACTAACAGTCATTACAGAGCTCATACTGCACCATTATTTGCTCAACTCAATCTACTCACTGTAAAAGATCTACATACGTTGAATCTTGGAACATTTATGTATAGATTTTTTATAAATGACTTACCAGTTGCTTTTCAAAAC
Source organism: Ophiothrix spiculata (assembly GCA_000969725.1). NCBI lineage: Eukaryota > Metazoa > Echinodermata > Ophiuroidea > Amphilepidida > Ophiotrichidae > Ophiothrix > Ophiothrix spiculata. Next base: position 9,738 of record JXSR01S067602.1, on the reverse strand, counting down.
TTTTTCTCGAAACGATCTGAATTTCACGGCTATCAAACACGGTATGCAAATAATTTGAATATTACAAGCAATAAAAAATGTTTTTCTGATCGTAGTACTCGTTCATCTGGCCCAATCCTTTGGAATTCACTTCCCAAATCACAAAAGGAATCAAAATCCGTGAAACATTTCCGTAAACAACTGACACAAACCCTTATCGAAAAATACGAATGAAATGAAATTTCAAATTTATCTTAGACTCGACATCCTTTGTCCCTTTTGTCTTGTCTTGTGTTGAGCAAATATGTGTTCTTTGAGTTTATATTTCTGTTTGATTGTATAAGGGATAGGCTACTATCTGGCCTTACTGGCCTTCTGGTATATTCCTCCATAAGGGTTATTTTATGTGTGTATTTAAATGTTATTTTGTTGTTTTTTATTGTATTGTTTTTTATGGAAAACAAATATGAATTTGAATCAATAGGGGACTTTGAAACAGGCACTAGCCTAGCCCTAGTACAAAGGTAGGTTCCATCATACATGGGTCTAACGATGGTTCCCTTCATCACAAAAACTGTGCACTTTGTCATAAATAATTCTTCAAAATTCTGCAGCCTTGTTTGTGTCAATGGAGAGAATATTTATTTCAAATTATCTCTGAAAATTCTGTCACTTGAAAAGATTCTTTAGTATGAATGTGTGTGTGGGCAACAGATTAACAACATACATGTAAATAGAAACAGGGATGGAACTTTTCGGGAAATTTCCTGAATTCTGGAAATTTACACAAAACATTTATATTTTCAGGAAATTAAACCAAGAACGAAAGAATAGGAAACCGCTCTGTCTGAATTGCAGTTTTACGCATTGCAGGATATTTGATTGTTTATGTGTTACATGTCTGTAGAAATCATGAATGTGATGAATGTGAAGCTAAATTGGTTTATATTTTGCATTGATGGCTTTGGGAAAATGAGTTGGCAGGCATCTTGATGGACTTGGTGATGTTCAAACATGTTAATCCAGTACATAATTGTTCACTTGCCACATACTATCACAGACTTTCTTGATCATAATCCTCTCTGGGGAGAGGCACCAAGATCCCACTAAATTTGGGTCAAAGGTCATCTAGGGGTCATTTGAGGTCATTGCCAATACATATATGATCTCACTGTATCCACATATTGTCATGGATTTGTTTGTCAAATTTCCACCATCATTGTCCTTCACATGAGCCTGAGGAGGTTATCTGGTAGTAATTTGATATGCATTACTGATCTTCACATTCGACGGGTATATATTTTACACATCCGCAATCTGAGTTCTGCTTGTTTCCAATAGTGGTAAACTTTATGCTTTTAAGAAGCATTGATTAACATGGTTGAGTTTTGATTTAAATTTCCAGGTCAAAAACACAAAAAATGGAAGTCGTACTTCTTTGTCCTTAACAGCACTGAACAACATTTGTACTATTTTGACAGCGAGAAGGTAAGTAAGGTGAGATTTGTGTTCTGCAGTGGATTGTTTGCCGACAAATAGCAGTCATTACTAATTTAGATGAATAAATGGTCATGACTTCATTCCAAAGAAATCAAAAAAGAGAATCATTGCTTAGCGCCATTTTGTTGTCCCTCATAGAGTTACGATCTTGTACATGTGGTTTTGTATGGAAATTGCCCAATAGCAAGGCTGATTGCGTAAATCTCAACTCAATACTAAACATTGTGTTGTTAGTCTGAACATTCAGCACATTTTGAATATAAAGGTCAGATTCCTTTTATCCGGTTGGTAGTTGTAAAAATTTAAAGCTTCAATCTGATACCATTCAGCTCCATTCAATCGTGTGCTTAAAATAATACCACTACCAGTAGCCTTACAGTGAAAAAAGCACCGCAACTGCACCGCAAACAGATAAAAGGAATCTGACCTTAAACTCACCGCAACCGCACCGCAAACGGATAAAAGGAATCTGACCTTCAGACAGATACAACAACGTCGTACAATTTTTGTATATGAATGAGTACCGTCTCCAACAGGTTGCATTTAAAGTTAGACATCTTTTGATTGATTACGTACAGGACAGAGTTCCTGTAATTAGCATTTGTACATTTTTGACATATATAGATATTTAATTTTCCAAACATAGTACAGGTTCCACATTAGCTAATACAAAAGAAATTTGTGCATTGGTGTCTGAGATTTTTTAATATTGCATACTTGCCAACTGTTCCTATTTAAGAGGAACGGTTCTGTTTTTGGCAAAAGAAAAAGGTAATTTTTACCAATCTGTTCCTCTTTTTGTAAAACTCACCCAATAGTAAAGTATAGGGAAATGGGAAATGTTCCTCTTTTTGGACAAAAATGTGCCCATTTGTCCCTCTTTCCAGTTTTCAAATGTTGGCAAGTATGATATTGTTGTTGGATTTAATTCCTAAATCATATTTAAGGTTGACGCGCACACCACAACGTTGAAAGTGTATGCTCGCATCATAAATGATTGCGCATATGCTGCAGGCATACATTCAAGAATTATATTCACTGACTATTGTGTGGGAAAATGTGTTTTGATTTTAAATGATTTAGCTGCAACCCTTTTTAATGAATCACCTGATGTTTGATCCAATAAATAGTAGATATTGTAATCAACATGATTGTAGATTGATTGCGCATTCAGTGTGTACTTTCTTGTCAAATCTTTGATCCAATGATTTTGAATGTCATGGCCATTGTAAATAGTTATTATAATTATAAGTTTAGCTTACTAATTTATTAGATTAGACGCAATAAAAAATAGTAAAAATGTTCATTATGTAAGGTTGATTTTTTTTTCTCCTTTTACTCATGATAAATATAGCAAACATGTTTAAAGATACAATTTTAATTATATATATTAAGTGAGAATCTCAGTATGTAATTGCAGCAAATGTGATAACAAGGTTGTTGTTAAGAAGAGGTTGTTGGTATATATTGAAACTAGGGAGTTGACAAAGATTTTGGTTGTTTTGTTTATTAGAAAGTGATAGTTAGAACATGGTTTCTTTTAAAAAAACACATGTACAGAAAGTTGTATCTTGAAATCAAAGTTTTAGTCAGTATATATGGATCAATTTTAAGAGCAAAATTATTTATGGTTTGTCTCATCAAACGATCTTCAAATTGTGGTTATTTGTATCAAATTTGATTAAAAAAAACACTCTTGATTTAGTTGCATTTGGGCAAATAGTAAGGAAAAATATCCGATTGTTAAGCATTGACTGGATTGTATCGGATCAAAAAAAAGTCATTCTGTTGGTACAATCATAAGTTCACTTGGTTTACAGAAGTTCAATTTGTTCAATAAAAAGGTTCTTTTTTTTGTTGTTGCAAAATTGTAAATTCCAAATTGTAACATTTAATCTCAAATCTGTTTGGTTTCTCGTCACAGCGATTTGAAACTTTGGTAATTATGCATTTTGTCGATGTACATAATATTTTGATATCAGTCAATTTCTGTATTTCCATCATATTCTGCAGTTGAATTTACTTTGCTGTCATTTAAAAATGAGTTTTTTATATATAATTTTTGGCCCTGCTTTAAGTTAGGTTTTGTTTAAGTACATGGTTTTGTGAGTCTGTCTTGCATTGCTTTTATCAAGGCTGAAGTGCATAATTTTTTATTTTTCATAAATATTTAAAAAAACTGTTATCAGTATGTTTGTATGTATGTTTATTAGATTAGAGCATATTGATACTCCTGTTCACATTATTTTTTTAAAGAAAATTTAGTGAGATTGTCATGCGCAGCATTGTTATCGGTCGGTCATTATGTGCGTGAGTAAACACAATGCATAGCAGACAAAATGGCTTTGTCGTATTAAAAATAAACGTAATGTGAACAGTGGGTTTGTAGTTAGTCATAAATTGTAGTGTTATAGTGCTGTATTATAATATATCTATATTATAGCATTTTTTGTTAAGGTCGTGTTCTTAAGATCAAAAATGGCTCATTTGTAAATAAGATATTGTAAATTACTTGTATTCATGTATTGTTAACCCTAACTGATCCAGATCTCAATGTAAATGATAGATGTGAGTTCCATGCAGGGACCAAATAGCTGCCCGGACACTGACTCGTACCCTGGGCACATGACCGGAGACTGCATGATATTTGCTGACGTTGTCAGTGAGCCGTAGAGATTCTGAAAGTATGCCACAATGGTTTAACTTGGGAGTTAAAACCTTGTGACTTATTTATAATGTCTTCAGCTAAGGTCCAATAACAATGGCCTGGTGACCCACCAGGCAACCCAAGCATTCACCGATGTTATGCCAAGTTACGGTGTTGTGGCTTCCAATTACCAGATATCATTCGACGACCCGTTGTTATGTGACCATAACATCAGTGATGGCTTGCTATGGTTTGTGCAGCTTCAAGAGGAACAGAGTTTGAATGAAAACACACGTTTCCCCCTTCCTTTCCAAGGAGATAGTTTAGAAAAGAAAAACAATTCAAAAATCAGTTAGGGTTAATGAATAAATGTTATCTTTTTTGGTATGTACTTGTTATATTCTGTAAATAATCATGTAAGTGTAACCTTTAAGTTCTAATTTTGTAAATAAGGTATTTTTTTTGTCTTGTACATCTAATCAGCTTTATGTTGGTTCCTAAATTTGAATAAAAATGACTCAGTGTAAACCAAATTTGCATAATAAATGGACAATATTTTTTTCCAAATCTTTTTAACTTATTTTTTGAGCTTCTTTTGGCAAAATGAAAACACTCATTTTTTACCCCGTGAGTATCATTTTAATTTTGTGCAGCGCAGCTTGTTTTCAGATTACATAATGGACAAAAAACTCTTGCCAGCAGAGTGACATTATTGTGACAGTGGCCCAAGAATCTAAAAACTTGCACATTGTTGATGACTTGACTGCTTTTGTGCGATTGAACTGAGCTCCAAGCCTATATCTTAGACATTTTTTTACAAAGAGTAAAAGTGTAATCTTAAAAACCACTTTACTTTTTGTTTACCAACCGTTACTTGGAGAATCAAGCAATTTCTCTGGTGGGTCAGTTCTCTGTACTTACAGGTACACATACGCAATTGTGTGATCGCTAAAAAAGTGGTTCTGCAGTACCCATTCAGCTGTTTTTCCTCCTGTGAAATGCAAAAAACTGGAGTAGTTTTTCCTTAAACAAATTCAGAAAATTTTAAAAAGGGGTATAAAATAGTCTTAAAGACCTGGATAGCTAAATACTGACACAGATTGTGTATAACTACTGCAAAGCACATCTCAGATTTTAACCCTCGGGTTGCGTGAAAAATTCATCATTCATGCAAGTGAATTGGATTTGTATACAAGTCATAATTACGTTCTAGGCATTACACATATACACTAAATATTTAATGGGAAAATACACTTTATGTTTTCATTTAAAAAGGGGTAATTTTGGAAAATGCAAAAAGGTAAACTTTTCAATTTATACGAACACACATGTTTACCTTGAAGTAAGGAAAGCTTACCCTCTGGTGCAATTTCTTAACATATGTATGAAATATTAATTGTTTGTATACCATGTGATTGTATTCCAGCGAGCTAAACCAAAGGGCTTGATTGATCTGGGCTATGCAAGCGTGTATACAGTACATGAGAGTCTCTTCAACAGACCCAACTGTTTCCAGATTGTGGTACGTGCAATGAATGACGTGGTTGTGTTTTACCTCAATTCGGAGACTCAGGAACTAGCACAGGTGAGAACTAAAGTTATTACTGCCTAAACAATCATGCAGAGTGCAGGGCCTACCGACATATTGGGTTGTACCAATAGATTTACAGGGGAGATACTATGCTTTGTATACCAGCCCATGTAATGGTGTCGTCAGCCATGTAGCTCAAATTGGGGTATTCAGGTTCACTCGGTTCCCGCCAAATATCTCCCCTGTAAATATATGGTTGTATCAAATTCAAATGCAATAGGCCATGCACTTGGCATTATTTATAGGCATACAAGGGTGATTTACACAGTATATTTATTTATTATTGGCTCACTTATGGGCAATTTTTAAAGATACTGACTGTTGGCACATTGGCAATACACTGATTTTGGGTTTTTCCTACCTGATATCGAATTTAGTTACCCAATTTCAATCCCACAATGCACTGATGATGCACCCAAATTAGCATTAGGTGGACTTGACAATTCATCTGAAATTACAGTTTAAATTGCCCATTAGGATAAAAGCAGCTAACATCACAGCTAATTCATTTTAACAAATTGTGTATGAGTTAAAATTTTGGTACGGAGTTTAAGATAAGCCTGTTCACCACTTTCCTAAGGGCTCTGTCACACATCACGAAACGTACGAATAATGAATGAATAACGTACACTGGTTTGGTAATCAATATACATGTATTTCAATGACTGAAACAGTACACTTATTTATTGACATCTTTAAAGAGGGTAGCCTTATCAGTGGTCCAGCACTGCTTTCCATAAGGGCCCTCTAGACTACCATGGATACATTATTCGTTTGTTATTCGTACGTTTCATGATGTGTGACATGAGCCGTAAGAGTTTGCTAACATGTAGTGCATACCATATTTTAGCCCTTAATGCCTAGTTTCTAAAAGTACTCTTTTTGAAACGTTTCTGGTTGCCATGGTAACTGAGTTAGCCATTTGATTGTCTAAAAACAGGTGCAAAGGTTATTTGGTGGTTAAGTATCTGCATAGGGCCAATATGCACAAAATAATAAAAGTTTATATTATGTGTTTCATTTTTGGAATTACGCCCAAAATATCCTGATAGGCTCTGTCCTGGTTGCCATGGCAACCAATCAAAAAATGGATACATTATTTTGTGCACATTGTTCTATATGTATTCACCCCTTGAATATGAATCTTGGTTACCATAGCAAATATTTTTTTTTTTTTGAAAAGTGTTTTTATAGTCGAGTGAAAAAAACCTTTTCACTTTTACGCGTCTTGTGCGCCGAGGTTAAAGTTCAAACGCAACTCACACGATACTCGTGAGCTCGCGTGATTTGACAGTTCTGTTGCTGCGTGACTTGAAGATCGATTTGATTGGTTTGTTGTTCACGCACGATGCGATTTGATCCTGCCCAGAATGAAAAGGTTTGTTTCAGATGACTATAGTAGAAACTAGGCATCAATAATAATTTGTGATAACAAATTGCTGGAATATAAAGAGAACACATTGGTACCACATTTCCTAATAATTATCTCCGGTCTTGACATTTCTGGGACACCCTGAAGGTTTTGTAATAATTTGTGATTTTGTAAGCCTGCGAAGGAGGCGCCCCTGGAGAGCATCTTCCATAAGAAATGGGCTAAGTTTGGTTTTTAACCTTACTGGGACGTGTTTATTGTTTAACCTAATACTGGGACGTGTTTATTGTTTAGTATTTATTTGTTATTTCGTGAACCAACCTAGACGGTTGTTAAATTCATCTTGCAATGGATTTGAGCTGGCAGTTCATGCCATTTCTGGGGTAACCTGAAGGTATAGTAATCAGTTGTCATTGCATAAACCAGTGCAGTATGTATCCCTGGATAACGCTTCCCAAGGATTTAAAGGGGCAATTCATGATCCACTTTTCAACCTCAAGGTCAGCTCTATCAAAATTGAGTTTCTTAGTGAGAATGAATCCTTGACTGATATATGTTACAATCCCAAAACTATTCTTTCAAATGTGCTTGCATTTTTGAGAAAAGTGCGAAAATGGGTTGTTTTCTAATTATTGTCAGGGCCCTGACAATAATTACAGCACAGTAGCCTATGGGGATTTTTAGACTGAAAAGCTTGCAACTTGAAAACGAATGGTCGGAATCAAGTGAAACTTTCAGCATATATTTATGTTGTACTCTTTGTATTTATCCAGAAAAGAGGTAGGGTCAATGTCACATCAGAATCATGAATTGCACCTTTAAGCTGGCGCTATACATTTAGAACGGAGAACCCAGACTGCGTATTCAGGCCCGTGTAATGGCATCGTCAGCTAAGGAGCTCAAATTGGGGGTATTCGGGTCTATTTGGGCGCACTAGGTTCCCGCCAGAATCAACTCTGGATGCAAAGATTTTGTTTGCATAGAGACAAACTGCGCAAGTAATACGAATGATACACCAACCTGCATGCAAAGCGGTCATGCATATTTTCAATCTTATGCCATATGACAAGATGCCATGCATTATCGGCAAAAGCCTGACTACCCCTATTTGATCACCATGCCGAAATAAAGTCTGCGGGCGGAGAGTCTGGGATCTCCGCTCTAAATCTTGAGCTCAGGCTCGTTTCTGGGATAGTAATTTAAAACATGATTCCAATCATGTACTGAAAAGTGTTGTACCAGAACTGGTTAGTACAACTTTTGTAATTCAAATCCGATATTTGTCATCAAGCATGATAGGAGTTGTCATTCCTATTGTTTTACCTGAACTCTTGTGAAGTCCTGTTATGAAGACTCTTTGTATTCTTGCACATATTCATAGTCTTGCTCTGTTCTTGCTCTTGCTCACCTGAATCAATGCATTTAACTATTATACTAGTTTATAAAATTTACACGTAATAAAGACTGTTTAAGATAGGGCACTCTGTTGTGATCATTGAATTGCTGCATTTTCTTGTTTTGCCATTTTGAATCTTCATCTTGAGTGTTTTCCACCTCATACTCCAGGCATGGTTCACATTCAATGCTACCATAGGCGTTCTTGGTCAAACACTTGTTACTCTGCTAAGGCTGGTTATGTTATACGCAAAACACAATACATAGAAAGCATTAAAACATTAAAAGAAGAAATGTATGTCGTAAATCATCACGTCTGTTTATGTGATTTATGGCTCCTTAAAAACAGATGAGAAGAAGATATATTCTGTATATAGAATAAATATTGACTGCATCGCTTTCTTTTTCAGATGTTTATCCTTTTTAATTCTATAATTTTAATTCTGGTTAAGCAAAACACAATACATAGAAAGCATTAAACATTAAAAGAAGAAATGTATGTCGTAAATTATCACATCTGTTTATGTGATTAAATGGCTCCTTAAAAACAGATGAGAAGAAGATATATTCTGTATATAAAACTGCATCGCTTTCTTTTTCAGATGCTTATTCTTTTTAACTCTACAAAAATGATTTTTTAATTCCACTGATATGTGCCAATACCATTTTAATGAGGTGTATTAATTCAATGATTCAATAATGTGCAGGGACTGGAGTGTAATTCTATTTATATCATTTTTTTTATTTTAAAATATATTTAACTTTTTGTATATTTGTTTTCAGTTCTGTATGTCTCTTGTAACAGGTGATAATTGTATTGTTTGCTCAAAACTTATTAGAACATGCCATAAAGATATTTGCTGCAAAATATGTAGGGGGTATATTCACAAAAAATGTACTAAATTAAAACAAAGACAACTACGATGTTTAGATCCAAAGGATTGGGTGTGTGAACAATGTGAAAATAGCCAAAATACTTCTGATTCAGATATTGATACGTCACTTGACAAGTTAAATATAACAACTTCCTTTAATGACACAGATGCAGATTTTAAGAGATACGACGATATGATTTTTAACCCCATGAGATTCGAAAACAATTAAAATAACAAGGCTAACAATGATATATCAAGCAATAATAACTTGCATAAATGTTCTTACATTACATCAGAACAATTGATCACGAAAGAAAATATGATCAACTTAATTTCCTCAATGTTAATATAAGAAGCATAAAGAAAAATTTTGATTCCT
>JXSR01S067593.1:0-14229 GCA_000969725.1 Ophiothrix spiculata | reverse complement strand
TTGTTTTCCAAGCCGATACATGACTTGCATTTAAGTTTGCTCAAAAATAGTCACCTCCATTGACCATTAACTAATTGTATGTCTATATGATAAGACAATGATTTGTCATTAGGATATTTTTGATATTATGAGTTTTTCGAGATGGTCTATGTATAGGAAATTGTCGTCATGATTATAATTTTCATAGTCACGAGATGACAACATTAAAATCATGTGTTAAGAATTAATAATATCAGTATAAAACATGCACTTTAAACTGAAATAAGGCACGTCGCTGAGCACACATTTTGACAAATTATAGATATTTGTGAAATTGCTATACCACTTTTTATTTTCTTGATAGCAGCTACAAAACAATATGGGGCATTTTGTTCCAAAACAAATGCAACTTTACCACTTTTAAGTTAAAAAGTTTAAGCCAGAAAAAGTTACATACATTAAGAATTATTATGTGCTTGCAAAATAATATCACACTTTCCAAAATTTTAGAAGACCCACACTCTCTCCATCGAATCTAATAATTGTAAATAAATCTACACTTAAACATGACAAGTAGAAGAGACATCTTTAACACAGTGTTAGCAAATATGGAGAACGAACAGCGTAAAGATGATGGTGATCAATTTAGGACATTCTCCCTAATCTTTTCAAAATATCACTTAATACTGCTCCCTATGTAATAACATTAAAGTTCAACAAACTGTTTGCTTATGTTTGAATTATGTTGGAATAAATTGTGTAAATAAGGCTATCGATAAGGCAATGGTTGATTTGTAACTTATCAACACGATATCATCTAATTGTTTAAATTGCCGCTAAGTCAAATTACCAACACAAACCATCTGTGTAATATTATTCTCATCAAGTGCTCATCCCCAAAGAACTTCAGACAAGGCAATGAACATTAATTTGGATAAGCTTAATAATATTTTATCACTTTAAACTACCTTTTTTCAAACAAATCACTAATAAAACACTTACGTATGTTGCAACAATGTATCAGATAAGTTTTAAAAATCAGATAACATTAATGAACTATTGAAATCACTTTGTTCGGTGGTGTAATTGAAAAAAGGGAATATTTGTTGAAAATAGAGCAAATTTAGTGCTCAATTGGGTCGTGGGATTAATTACACGGTATACTGAACCTATTGAACGCATCTCCATCACAACCCTTCCGTTTGACGAGTAGATCTCTTCTTGTTTTAGGATATCGACGCCTTGATTGCTTTCTATATTAAATCGCATCTGGCAGAATTGAGATAACTTCGGCTTCACTTTATTCTTCTAAGGGAGGCTCGTGTCCGTAAGACAATTTCTCTTATATACAAGACCTTGTCGGTAAATCATAAAAAGAAGGATTTCTTTTCTAGGTGAGAGTTAAGAAAAATAAGGCGGAAAGATTAAGACTGTTAGAAATGATGTCGAAGCGTATTAAGTAAATTACTGCACACACTGCGGCTTACTTGCTTACTGTTCACATGTTTACCGCATTTTCCCCTCTAGTCAACAAAAAACCTCCTTACTTTGCTTGAAATTATTAAAAATATAACACCCTAACCAGTTTCTTTACATTACTGAAGTACGAACAGTGTTTATGTAGCCTACTTAATGTAAATAATGAATACATAAATATAAATACACGATCTGATTTATTTAATTGTGTGGTCAACATGGTCAATGATTACAACCGATTACCCAACCATAATTTGATATTTACGTAGGCGATGACTCCATTAGACATTAATTAATTAATTAATGACATAGACTAATTAATAAATATGGCCGTTCACATTGTGTTATATTTTAAACAGACAGGTTTGTTTTCCAAGCCGATACATGACTTGCATTTAAGTTTGCTCAAAAATAGTCACCTCTATTGACCATTAACTAATTGTATGTCTATATGATAAGAGCGTTTAATTAATCATCAACGATATACGTCAATAACATCAACACGCACGTCTTAACTCATTCTATGTAATTCTTCCAGACAGTCTCTTCACAAATACACGAATTCTTGGTGTCCCGTGACAAATGTAGTAATTCAATTCCCGCAATTCACACGGTGAAAATCTATTGAAAATTTAATGAAGTATACTCCCGCTTAAGACAAGGATACGTAGCCCCATGGTTATCCTAATTTCTTTGCTCTATATCATAACCTATGATTGTCAACATCAATAATGAACATGTATAATTACTCGAACATGAACAATTGGTGATTTCGACAAATTTGAGTACTTCCAACGTAAATTTGAAATATCTTATTCTGAGCACGTGTTTTTAAATTGGTTTATTTGGTGGCAATCTGGTTGAAGTATAAATTGGTTTTTAAACACTTAAACGCACCTGCTTTTCCCGATAACTTTAACTAAGAAGTCTCTGATTTTACTAAAGCTGTAAATGAAGTTCCTCTTTTCAGTATCTTGTGACTTTAAACGCCTGAAGGACGTGCAAAAAGCGTCATGATAGGATTTTTTGAAGAACTAATAGCTGTTGCTTTCAATAGCCATAATCGTTTTTCATAACCATCCGAACTTCCATTTGACTGAATGACAAGGAGAATGGGTGGTATTTAACGCCATTTAAGTACGAGTAATTGGAAGTGCCTTCGTCCTGTTTATATTCTCCACCTTTGAAATCTGTAATCGCTATTGTAAAAAGAAAAGTCAAAATTGAAATATGTTGCTGAAATTGTATCTTTAACGTGATATTATTGTTCGATGAGGGTTTATAAAGCCGTGGTGTTGTTATCTTTTCCTATTGTTAGCAAGCTATGCAAATCTGGCCGAGAGCAAAGAAGAAAAACTGTCAGCATCCAAAGAACTTGCAGGTTATGTCAACACGCGGCACACGATCCACCACGTTATCCGGCAATTTCCCCATGCTGCATTCAATATAAAATCACGCTTAGTGTTTTTTCTCGCGTAAGTATTGTGCTAATATGTTCTAAATGGTGTTTTTATTACGTGTGAGAAACAATTGGCGAGGTGTTAGAATATTGTTCCAGTTACTGACTTCTGTTTCCGTCTGAGGTGCTTTAGTTGTTGCATGATGTCTGTGCCTGTATCTATAGGGGGGATCACCATCACGTATATTTCATGTGTCCTTTGAGAATTATCTAAAATCTGTCAACACCAATCAGTTTTCTTCTGATTACTTAAGATTCGAAAAAGCAATAATGTTTCTTTTATCTATAAACTAAATTATTTAAATTCAAAGAGTAGACTAACCGTATAACTCGTTCAAAGTCCAAATACATGTATCAGGGGTTAAGACCTTTTTTTATCTTCATCTACAGGAACACCGACATATATTACTTATTATTAGTATAACGAAAGGTAGTCAAAAGTACTTTCTACGATCTAACAATCCCTATATGGTGTTGATAACTATCAAATGTGTTACATTTACAATAACTTAGGACTAAAATAAATTGTTGCTGTTTTAAAACTTGATAAAATGTATTACATTTGAATCATTTTTCTATATTTGATTGAAGTACCTGACTCAACAATATAAAGTCAAACAATATTGTTATGTTATAACTCATATGACGTCCAAATACATGTATCATATAGTGGAAGATCCTTTTTCCCCTTATCGTTATATCTACAGGAGCTATATAAATAAAAATAGAAATTACGGAGAGTAGTCAAAATTACTTTTTTATAATCAGTCCAACCAAACTTGCTACCGTATGTTGATAACTATCAAATGTGTTATATTTACAATGAATTAAAAAATGCCTAAATCTGGCTCGTTTTAAAACAATTGCTTATATAACAATTGTAACTTGACTATTAATAATATTTTTTGAAATGACTATTCCGTCACAATGTTTATTTTTAACAAGATACAGCTCGTAAACATTTAAAGAACATGTTAATCGTAGTGTAACATGACAAAAGTTCAGTTGCAATAGTCATTTTAAACAGACAAATTTCTTAGACATTTACTTGGCTGAATGGTTTTGCTGTTTTCTGTTTATTTCATAACATGGTAAGTGTGAGCAACAAGAAAACAATTGTCTTTTGACAGGCTGTGATACTAAGATGGTGAAACGATGAGTTGTTATCATTTTCATTAGTTCTATCAACAAATTTGCTACTAGTATCAAGTAATTTGAATTGACAATTTTACGTAAGTTAGAACAATCTACTGCTAAATTTGCTTAGAACAAAATCATCTTATAGCTTTTGACATTTACTGTCCATCCATCCATTTATCTATCTACATATCAATCTTCAAGCTTATTAAGTACAAAAGTTTGATTATCTTTATCTCCGAGATGTCTGTTAACTGTTTGCTTTACATGCAGGAAATTTCAAGGTAATCTTGTATTGTCATTGTCATGTTTCTGGACATATAGGACCTTCTTTGACTTACATGACATGGTTCAAAGGCCAACCACCTCAAGTCAACTTCAGTTTTGTGTTTTAAGCTTCCTCGTTGTTTTTTTTACAAATAAGATGGTACTGGCACTTCTCCTGTTGCTACTGACGTGGGATACCCTGGGCCAAACGGAAGATTAAGTCCCTTAACACTAGATCCACCTGGGGATTGGGATTTAAAACAATGCTAATTATGGCCCCAAATCCTGAACTGAAAGCTATGAGCACCTATACTAATCCTATTACAGCACTAAATAGAGTTAGTCATAAAACAAACCATATGATAAAGTCGATGGGACGTAAACTGAAATGCTATACGTATAATAGAATAGACGGAAGCGTCGTTAGCAAGGCACTTAAGCATTTTAAGCTTTAGTAGCACACTCGAGGGAGGTATGGTGAACTTACTGCTGGGGATATATTGGATAAGTTGTTGCGCTGATGGTTGAGGAGGCTTAGTATTAGTTCACATCTCACAGAGCAGGTAAGTGTTGCATGGGCGATATGCAAAAAATGAAATCTAATCTCGATAGCTTGCCTTGCACCTTTGGCAAGTCTCTGATGTAGGCAAGGATTATTAAAGGATTAAAAAAAAGATCCGCAAATGTCTAGAGATGGAATCAATCTCGCTTTAAAGTTGAATTTAATAGTCTTTTAGTTAAATATATAACATCTGGTAAAAACAATATCGCTATGTTTAATTGAGTTTGAATGAATCTTGAAATGTCCATATGCCGAACTACCGTTTGAACAGAGAGTATTTTTGTGCGCGGTGAATAAAACCATTTGCGGCATGGTGCTACAGAGAGAAGCGGATACGTGAATGAGTAAATACACCTGCCTCCTTTTTGAAGCAGCAGAATTTGTATCAATATTCATAACGCTTATTGTCATTAAAACACATCTCGTGATTCTTGATCTTTATGCACATCGTAAAAAATAGAAACATTTTGTTGAATTTTAAGAGTGCATTAACCTTTTGGCTCATCATTCTTGCATTGACTTGCACATCTATTGCAGTTACTTATGCTATTTGTAGCATTTATTTTGTTATCTGAAAAGGTGTTTTAACCAGAATTTCTCGCGTGTAAATATATAGTTATATTCAAAACTGATGTTTGATGAACATGATACCAGTTTTTGTCCAACTCATAAAATGATCCTCGATCGATAACGCTATTGTGCTATAGGAAGCTCCTCCTCATCTCTTTGTACTCCATCCAGGTATTGGTTTTCTTGAATCTGAGATGTGCTTGATTTTTCCGCAATCTGGAGTGACGGACTTTACTCTTTACCGCATAATTTTCTTAATGAAAATCATCAAATGAGATTGAAACGCTATCCTTTTTTTAACATGGATGATACCATAGTGTAGAATGCTAGAAGATTCAAATTTTTAAGCTCCAATTGTTGCGCTGTTCACTTTACGCGCAGATAAATAATGTCAATTTTCGTACAGGTAAGTAGGCCTAAGACATGCATTTCAAAGGATATGGTTTAAACATGAACTATTTTAACTAAAAAAGATGGTAATTAGAACTGTGTTTATATAAAAAGAACTTTAAAACTTTAATCGTCAAGAGTTGCAAACAATAGAGAGTATAAAAAAATCACTTTTTGTCAATTTTTTGTCATTTTTTTACCTTATTTGGCATGAAATTCAAAATCCTCAAAAATTAAAATGACGCAACATCTGAATAAGTCTTTAAATTAAAATTCCCATTTAGAAGTATTTTTTTAAAGTTTTTTTCAGCTTGTCTGAAACCCAAATGGCCAAAAAATGTGTTTTTTGTGATTTTCTTTAAAAAAATGATTTTTGGTCAAAAATCAACATCACCATCATGTTCTTTGTGAAAATTCCTTTCTGGAAATGTATACTTTTATTAACTTTAAGCACTTTGTTAAAAGGTTATGGTACAAAATAAACTTGCAAAAACGTAAAATTGAGTAACGAGCTGTCCCCTTAGTACCTTATGATGGACTTTGCAGATATGTAAAAAGGTTAAAATGACCAGGGACCGACTTTACGACTGGTTTGGGTTGGACGGTCACATAGAGAGTCATTTCTATTCATTTGTATGGCATATGATCGGTGTATGCGCAATTTTTTTTATTATTGTCGGTAAATCATACGTAGTGAAATTCATGAAACACTGAATTGTACTGATACGTCGAGAATCATAATAATGAACCCAAACAGTAAATTATTGGTTTACTGTGTATATGCAATAATAAACAAACGTTATATCCGATGTTAACACTGATTAATTCAGTAATCTGTCTCCTTTAAAAAAAAAAGTCACAAAAACAATGAAAGTTACAACCAAATATCATAAATATCACTCTTCTTTTTGAACAAACAAAAAACCTTTCTTAATTGACAACTTAAGAAAATCAAACCATATCTTAATAATAATGGTTAATTAAATAAATGTTCATTTATCTTTAAAAAGTTCGTACAATTTTCTTTCAATATAGTTTTTTTTTTAATTTATACTATCCTCACAACAGAATAATTAATGTTGAATCAGTCTGTATTTAATCCATGTGGGAACATATTAAATGGAATATCTAACTGTCATCCAAATTCCTAGCACGGCCATCATAGAGCAATCCACCATTTTGAATTGTCTTTCACACACGTGTCGGCATCAGATGTTCCTTGGTAATAGTCTGATTGTAATCGTGCTATCTTCGCCAGACCAAAGAGGACAAAACACATGTTTTCTCCCGTATAATACACAATTCCTTCACTTAGAGTGAGGATTTTGACTCCATTATCATATTCTTAAGTTAAGTAGTCTTTTATCTCTCGGTGTCCCCTTGTAGCAATCAGATATGCATCTTTTGAAAAGGACATTGCATTTGCTTATCTCATAACAGATACTCTTCAGAAAATGCTTCGAAATGCACATTTCTATGAATGTAGCAAATACGTTATACCTGCAGTTTTCAAAGTGTGTCTATGTTCTGTTCCATCGAGAAGCATTTTTACATTGGCTTAACGTGCCGTTGTGAAATATGTCTCTTAACAAAAGACGTACAGCTTAAGGCGTAAGCTGAATTTTGTAGGTCACCATAGTGAATCTGCATCTCAAGAGTAAAGTACAAGTTATTTTCTTCAAAAACTATGCATTTAACATGTGAATTCACCATGTTCAAAAACTTTGCACTAAACATGTGAATTCACCATGTTCAAAAACTTTGCATCCAAAATGCAGTTCAGTTCAATCATGGACTTAGGACTTCTTCAAAGACATTTTCCATTTTGTTACATATAGACCATGCCACAGGATATCACGCAACACGTGTTGTGATGAACTTTTTTTCTTGTCATTTCAGTCTGTCCACGATTTATTTAATCACAGCAATGTTTCAAAACATATGCCTAAAAAGTACGGAATATTCTTGCTTCTGATGTCATTCTTATTTGAAAAAACAACAACATGAAAGTACATCTTTGAGGTAACTTTACAACGGAACAGTAGCCCTGATATGATTCTAAAACGTCATATCCGTCATCATGTTCAATTTGTTAATTACCTTTCCAACAGGTTGTCACAAAAGGTGTTTGCATTTGAAGGATCAACGTTTAGATCAAAATGACGCTATCAGAGTGATGTTCTCTCCCAGATAGCACTATCTCAACGTTGCAGTGTTCCACAAAAGTACAGGGAGGTCTGTTCCTTCTCGGAGCTTAATGATTAAGGGTAAACGGCTGGTACAAGGCTGGTACACATTTTCAGAATGTATGTATTCAAATTGAACGTGAGCATGGTATTCCCATGGTTGGCCGGAGAACCAAAGTGAAGAGGGGGTGGCCCATCCCCTCTCCTCCTTCTCTCCCCTTTTGTGCAAACTAAACCAAACTTGTATTTTATTAAAGAGAAATTTACCTTAGTGCGTTTTTAGTTGAATTCCGAAGGACAATTCTGTATGCTTACGAGGATGAAACTTCATAAATACATAATATAGCTTCACATCAATAGGTTGAAGGAGCAAGTGTAGGAATCTTTGTTCATAAGTATTTTGTAATCGGCGCGTGCGTATCAACCTTAAATTGCAATAAATACTAAGCCCAGCCTGCGCCTGCGCCCATGCCGATTACAATAAACTTTTGAACAAAGATTAATACACCTGTTTCGTTTGTATATTGATGTTAAGGAGTATTAAGGTATCAATAAAGTTGGATCCAGGTAAACATACATAATTTTCCTTCGGAATTGATCTAAGGACAACCTAAAGTTAAAAGTAGGGTCGTCGGATAGTATTTCCCAATACATACCACCACATTAGTAAGAGCTTTGCAATTTGGTTTTCCAAGTCCGACCATTTAAAACATTAGACCTATTTTTTTTTAATCAACAAAATTGATTTTATAATTAGAATAAAGGACCGTTGATAACATTAAGTCAAAATATTTCAATAGATACTGTCTTGTGCCCGGGTTTTTGTAAAAAAGAAATGTCAAGACAGTAAAGATATCAGAAAACGCCATTCCATGTAACATATTTGTTATCTGTTCAAGAGGTTTACACAAGAACTGGGCGGAGCAAGGTGTGGCTGTATCCGATTATCAAAAGTTATTTAGACCTACACCATTGCCTCTCCATAGAGATAAAAGTCTAAGAGTCATAAAAAGGGGGGAAATCAAGTTGAAATATTTAAAATCAACATGCTGTTTTGCGAGCAAGATGTTAAATTTTGCACCACATAAAGAAATGGATATTACATATAGACATGAATTGTTTTCGCGAATTCGATATTCCGTGAAAAGGCTTTTCCCTTGCTCTATTTACTTGTTATTAACCCTTACAAAACCAGCTAGTTTTGAAAATTCCTAATCCTGTATCTGGTTTTGGAGTAAATTTGTCAAACAATAGTTAATTATTGACTGCTACTTCAAGTTCATCATATAATTGACAAGTCCTTTGACTAGTTTATTGAATATTGATTTAGATCAATATCTCTATTGTTTAAATCAATAATTGATGTCTGTTGGTATTGTACTTCTTTATTGACATCAATAAATTTCCAATAATTCATTTACAAATCCATCAATCTAATGGGCAATTAACTTCTTGGGATCATGGACATTTCGGGTAAACCAGAAACATGTAGATGTGATTGACTGGCGACTCTAGTCGCCGTTGGTAGGCAATGAGTTAAAATATCATAAAGGCAGCTAAAGTAAGCTTATACTGATTAAAAAACCAAGAGACTCACTAGAAGAGAGATGCCTTTGTAGAGGGCGACATACCGTTGATACGAGCCTTCTCTAATTTAGTAAAGACACCTTTCATTCTGTTCAACTTTATTAACAGGACACGGAATTTTAATGGTGCATGCGCTAATTAATTGCGCTTTCTAAAAATCCTTTGATCGTAAAGCATGTATCTACAAGTCAAACATTATAAACATTTAATGACGTTTCTCTTAGCAATCTTACATTATCTGATTATTGAATGATCGTAATAAACTAGTACCCGGAATTACGTAGAGGAAAAGCATACAAAAATATGTACAGATTATTTTAAAATTTTAATGGAGATTTTAAATTATGGAAAACACCCCTAAATCAAAAATGTCTCTAAAGTAAAATCACCCTTGATGCAGCAAATGGAAGTTGATATCAACGATGGGCGCTTCAATAATAGTGTAATTTATTGGTTTGACACGATCTACATCTCTAGCCCCGTAATTTGAAGTGACCAATGCCTCTTAAAATAGAGTTCTAGGTCGCATTTGTAAAGGTGACATTTACCATCCTTTAATACATGTTGACTTAAGATTAAGATATTTAGGCGGTAAAACAAAACGAACTTTTTTTCTTTAGTTCTTTTTGAAAGGTCAAAGCATAATGTTGGCAAATGTTTTTCTGCAAACATGTATATTGTCATGTACGCACCTCAAAACACTACGTAATCATTGGTAATAAGTGAAGCTAAAAACAAACGGTGGCCGTGATATTTATCAACACTGTTGATGATGTTAACTTATTTTTAAACCTGATGCTAACACACTACCTGTACTGTCAATAAGGCCGACTTAATCCAAATTACTGACTTCAAAACAAATCGAGTGTTTCCGCGATGAAAATCACAATTTGCCTAAATTTGACTTGTTTTATGACAAATGATGAAACTGTTATTGTTCATCATTCTTTAACCTTTATCAATTCAAATGTTGATGACAATAATTAGTCACATTAATATAGTCGAATAAATTAACATTTAGAGATTTGACGTAAAACGTTTGGTCATATTTTGTAGTATTTTGATGATAGCGGAAACCTAGGTAATTATCAAGTAGCATTTGCCCTAGGTGCTGCTGTTTTTTGACTTCTGTTTACATTTTAATTTATAAATAACATTTTATTCTTGAACTGCCAGGGGTCATCCGCAGAAAATATATTTCAACCTTGGACGAGCTAATAACATGAACTTGCTAGAGGCTACCCTACATCCAGTAGCGCTTTCACAAGTGGTTGGAGTTCGACCCCTGGCGGATTAAAATGTTCAATTCCTTTTGTTAAGATATTTCAATGGGAAACTTGGACCGCAGTCATTGCTTGGACTTATTAACTTCAAGGTACATATTATATGTTTCAGTAACATTTATTTAAAACGTTTTCCCGTCTATCCTTCTTTTAATTTTATTTAAAAAATGAGAAAACAAAATGATTCAAGGACATTATTGCTAGAGGGCGTCGTTAGTGAAATGACCATTCTTGTCACCTGTTACAAACCCAGACAAGTCCCTAGAACCATTGCTGTCCATCTAGTTCCTGCTTGTGTCCCTAGATGCTGGCGACACACAGGCGGCATGCTTAAACCCCGACCTCTACGGTGATGACAGGCTTTCCACACTATTGACCAATTAGGAATAAGCTAATTGACGTCATCGGTTTCCAGATAGAAAAAAAATAACGAAATGGTTCCCTGCGTCTTTTTACCCCAGGTCCAGTCCGTAATTTGGATGTCAATGGCTTATCAACTCTCACCCTGCAAGAACAGGAAACTGCTAAATTTAGCGCTCAATTAAGGCCAACTCGTTCTGCCAGATCTGTGTAGAAGACCCAACTTTTCATGCTCTCAGTGAGTGTCATTAATAAAGTTCGCCATTTACCTTTCTAATTTGACCCGAATTTTAATATAAAATTAAATTATTGCTGTTTCTGCTGTTTCAGCAAATACCAGTTGAAAGACTGTTGCATGTATACTAGTATCATAAAAAATGTAATTGTTTTGAAATACTTCAATTATTTCGAATAGAACATTACTTTACATATACTTTCCAGATGTTCCACGCGTAAATAGTAGATGTTACACAAAAAATGTGATTTTCTGCTCATGTTAAATTCCACAGAGGTCATTCACCTCAATGCGATAGAGGGTTTATTATCATGCAACCGTTGATTTTTTTCTCGCTTTGGGCGATTAGTGGTATCGCTTCAGGGTAACCCGGTTCAAACACCCGTAAATCTTAAAAGGGGAAAATCGCCAACCATAGTTCCAAAAGTCAATGTGTCTTCCTATGCTAGCAGCACCACTATATATTCTGTACCGAGTTTCCTTATTGTCACCGCTGACGTCATCCATTGCTGCAATCATAGCAGGAATGGAAAGGAGGTACCTGGGATATAGTGATCTAGGCCTTGTAGTGTTACAAATTAAGAAAATAAAAAGAAAGCCCTTAATACTAAAACAAAATGGAACTTAAAAATATAAGAATGAGCCATAACATACGCCAACATAATCTATTTATATTCCTCTGTAAGATAAGAAGACATTTACACGTAGTAATATACAGGATGACCTTATGATTTACGGATTTACGTATGCAGCCAGCTCTTTCTAAAAGTTGTTAAAAATGAGACCCCTGAAAACGATTTATACAAATTTCAAGTGTGTAGAACTTTTTACTTTCCATGAGGATTTTTTATGACTGGTACGCATTTGTGTTTCTCAATGCCAGGGAATTTATCTGCCATGAAATTTGTGCATGGAGACTATGACTTCTTTTGTGGCAAGTGAGTAGCATTTGTTCTTTACTGATAGATTTCTGCTATCTCATGCACCTTATCTTTCTCTAAAGGATGTGGATATTTCCTCTTTGCAGATCATGCCTTTACTTATCCTCATCTAAACTTAGTTTACTTTTTTGCATCTTCTCGCTCTCAGTTAACCGTCTGAATTTTACGCACACTTTTTTCCTGTTTCTTTATTCAACAAAATCATCCCAACTTTATTCAATCAAATCTGTCCAGCAAATTTTATTTTTACCATTTTTTTTATAAAATGCCTACATTTTCTATACATATTTATCCGATGAACGGAATTGTCCACTTATTTAAAATATCTAATTAGCTAGATTGTTAATTAATGTAAAAAGCCCGCATTGTTTTTCAAAAGTAGTTTTGACGTTACTCCTGCTGATTTTGCTTTTACTCCCATCCTTACGCGTCAATGTCATCGCCTTTGTTCGGTAGCAAATCCCGCTGTTTGTAGTAGCACTGAACTTGTGAAAAAATCTTTTATTGAAAAAAAATCACACACATATTCTTTAATAAACCTGCGTGCAATTAATAAAAATCTACTTCTTTTGTTATCTTTGCACATTTTTCATATTTGATACATTTACTATTGTTGCTTGATCAAATTTGGAATGTTCCTGTTTTGATGTAATGTTTTCAAACCAAGATGCTTTGAATTGACTTTAATACAGATGTTCAATATTGATAATGATGAATACGGGCAAGTTATAAACTTATATTACATCAATAACTTAAAATCCATTTTAATCTGTATTCAATTGTTGTAATTTTCACCAAATTTATTAAGTAAAAATATGAACATGTAATCATGGATGCATCGTGTGTTATATAGAAAGAGAGAATCGGTGTATGGATAAATCCCAAGACGGTGAAATTTTTCTATATCATTTTTTGATATTACCCTAGCTCGTCTTCATCAATCGGTGATTTTCTGTACTAGTCTTGGTGGCTGAATCTCAAGGGTCCCAAGCTATTGTCGAGACTCGAATTTGGATAGTAAACACTGGATTGTAATAACCGCCACTTATATTGTAGTCCTCTCTTTCTCATCGATGAGCGCAATTCACACTCCTCAATTTGATCTTCTGATTATTATCATCTTCTCCTGTCTCGTACGAGCATGCCGTCTATATAAGAACAAATTGAGTGATATTTGAAAATCGGGATTTATTAATACACTGCGTCACTTTTTTCTACTCTTCGCAACTGAGTTAGTGCCAGGATGTGACGTGGGATGCAAGGAGGAAAAATTGTTGCTCCTCACCGGATGTTGATTTACTGAAACAATTTGTTGCATCACTGTCTTTCATGTTAGTGTTTCATTTCAGAATTGTCACCATTTTGCTGTTTCTATATTTTCTGCCTTTGAGTCTTTGCAGTGCAGCTTGTGATATACTTCGCTGAATCATTCTTCGACAAACTTTCATCAGTTGATAAAAAAGTACAATTCTGGAACATTTAGTACATGTAGTATGGAAACTTAACATCAATTATCGTAGACATGTTATTTAACAAGAAATTGTTGTTGTAATGATTCTGCTTATCATGCTAAACATGTAATTGTGGATTTCTTATTTGATTTCCTACAGAACTGTTTGAAGAAAACTGAGCCACACCTACATTTGCCAAATTGAAAAAGGGCGGGCGGCCTAGCATGGAAATGGCGGAACATACCAGATGGATGGTAGTTAACGGTCAACATAATGACTCGCACTCGACACATCACCCTCATGGTGGGAGCAGTGCCTCAGCGCAAGATCGCATGCATAGTTCACA
>JXSR01S067580.1:12552-24046 GCA_000969725.1 Ophiothrix spiculata | reverse complement strand
TCCTAAAATTAAAACTGCTTTCCAATCAAGCATGAATGCCTCTTGTCACTAAAATGCAAAGATCAGCAACAGTACATGTACAAATTACTCAGAATAACAAACTGAAAGATTGAATTACATTTACTCCAACAGAGAGTAATCAACTTCACTTCACCCATCATGCGTATGATAATTAATTGCGACCAGAAAATCGATATAATCATTTGTAGGACCTGGTTGTCCACAGCCCATTTAATATTTTGCGCGGGGAATTTGAAACATGTACCTGTACATGAGAAACACATCCCGGGTGGTGGGGGTGGGGGGGGCACACAATTATAATGTTGCAGGAAAAGCGTGACCACAGGTTTTGAAAACTCTCTTTCCGCTATTCACACCCTAAATCAGGATTTTATCGATACTGTTTTCACACTTGTGTTAAAAAAAGTACCCTAATTGCCCCCTTAACGGTGTCACCTGATTCACCCTTCAGTCCTAAAAAGAACTCTAATTCACCTTTTTTTGGTCAAGCGATGCCTTCAACATTATATTTAAGTTTTACCTTACTTTTGTTTTAGACGAATAAAACCGGGGACGGACTTTTTTCCCCATAGACTTAACGTGTGGCAAAAATGGTCACACCGTTTGTTTGGGACCAAAACGCACGTGTTGGGTGATTAACTTCCTCGGCGTATTGTCTCCCTCTGACTTGAAAAAAAGTTTGTCATGTTTATAGACAAAGATAAATTGCCCATAGATTACAGACAGAGGATTGATGGTTTGATCATGTAGGCAACAGAACAAAGTAAAATCCGATCAATACCATTCCAACGCTTTATCTTTGATGCACGGTTGATGTTTTCTGAAATACTGATATCTGAATCCATAAGGAATAGTAATGGCATTATCACATACCTTATCTTTGACCACTAGATATTGAAGGTATCACTGTGACTGCAAGCCATTTAGTATTTCAAATTCAATCGTGTTAAGATAATGAGAGGGTTTCTGTCAAATATTGCATTTAATATTTAGGAAATATACAAATAAGAAAAAATAAAAAAATAAGAAAAAAGAGAGAGAGAGGAAAAAAAAAATCGCCGTTGGATTTGAACCATCGATCTCCGATATCAGAGTCGGTCGACCTATCGATTGAGCTAACCAGTTCAGACAATCTTTGAAGTCATTATATTTCAAGATATTTCAACCGCGAAAAACTGTGGCTTTTCAACAAATCATTTATGTGTCTCATTTTGGATGGCGCTATACTGTTTGGATCTTATTTTATAGTTGAAAAACAACTTCGATTTATGGTATATATGCGATACTGTGGTGTTTCGGGGTATGTGATGACTCACCCTGAAATGGGGGACTTTGCGACAGAACACTTTACAAGACACAGGTGAAAATAGGCAGCAAAAAATAAAAATAGTAAGAATTTCCAGCAGATTTTTAAGATTTGATCGCCTTGATCGATTTCAACAAGAAAAGTGTCATTTTAAAATTTAGAAAATGCTGCAACAGATGAAACAAAAAAATCAAAATCAATATCATCTGCAAAGTCATCACATATATCAAAGAGGACAATTTACATTTGGTCATTTCCACGCAAAGGTGAACATGAGAAGGATGTAACTATTCAATGAAAAAATCTACTACCATATATTTGGTATCAAAAGAAAGCTATTTTGAGCTCTTTAAAGGGGCAATTCATGACCAAAGCATTCTTTCATATGTTCTTGCATTGAGAAAAGTGAGAAAATGTGCATTTTCTAATTATTGTCGGGGCCCCAACAGTAATTACAACACAGTAGCCTATAAGGATTTCCAAAATGCTGACAAGCTTGAAACTTGGAAACGAATAGTTGCCGGGAATCGAGTGAAATTTTCAGTATATATTCATAGTGTACTGTTCTTTTTATTTAGCTAGAAAAGAGGAGAGGTTTTTGTCGCTTCAAAATCATTAACTGCACCTTTAAAATGAGCCTATAATTTTGAAAAGACTGAATGAACTACCAAATCACCACAAAATTTTGCATAGATTTAGTAACCCTCGTCTCCCAGGTTGTTGCAACTCCCCTAAGATTTTTTTCCCGCTGCATAAAAACTCATAAGCAGCCGACCCAAGACATTTGAGTAATCTCTTTTACATCCTTAAAATTAGGGGTTGGTGCATATCTTGAAATTTTATTTGTGAAAGTGATTGTGTTAAATAAATATGTACGAGTCACCATTGTTTCATCTTCAATATTCTTTACTTAAATTTGAAATAGCACTGAGTAGGGGAGGTATATGTAATTTTACAATGCATTGAAGCTCATTGAAATGACTATACAGTGCATTTTATGATAGTGAACAAAAGAAAAATCAGTGATTATGAAAAGAAAAAATTGTGGATGCATATGAAAAGAAATTGTGGATGAAATTGTATAAATTTTAAAGATTGTTGCAGAAGAACTCTCCCCACTCCTAACAGATCTTTTTCAATCTTCGATCGATCATGGAGAATTACCACACCAATGGCAGACTGCAAATGTGACTGGGATTTTCAAGAAAGGTGACAAGAGTAAACCAGAAAACTACAGACCAGTGTCCCTTACTAGTATCATCTGCAAAATTCTAGAACATATCATACATTCTCACACAATGAAGCATCTTGAGAAACTAAATATCTTGGTTGACAGTCAGCATGGATTTAGAGCAAAGAGATCTACTGTTACACAACTTATCCAGACAGCTCACGACTTTACTACCAATCTGGAAGAAGGAAATACTACACACCTTGCCATCCTAGATTTCAGCAAGGCCTTTGATAAAGTCCCCCATGAGAGATTGTTGTCAAAGTTAAACTACTATGGGATCAGAGGTAACATACATGACTGGATAAGAGGCTTCCTTACTCACCGTACACAACAAGTCATCTGTGACGGCGAGATATCAACACCAAGAGAAGTTCTGTCTGGAGTCCCACAGGGCACAGTACTAGGCCCTCTACTTTTCCTGCTATATATAAATGATCTTCCAAACCAACTAGACAGCAAGACCAGACTTTTTGCAGATGATTGCCTTGTTTACACCTCTGGCACTGATGAAAAGCATGTGAATATTCTGCAAGAAGATCTTAACAAGCTTGAAGACTGGCAGGAGAAGTGGAAAATGTCCTTTAACCCATCAAAGTGCTCGACAATGCGATTATCATATAAGAAAGACCCACCAACCAAGACCTTCATGTTTTGTGGAGAAGAGCTTCAACAAGTTGATTCGCATCCATACCTCGGTGTCGAAATTGACAACAAGATGACCTGGAGTGTTCATATCAACAAGGTTATCAAGAAAGCCAACAGAACACTTGGATTTTTGAGAAGAAACCTATGGTTTTGTTCAAAAGAAGTGAGAACATGTACATATAACATGCTCATTCTACCAGTCCTCGAATATGCAGCTGAGGTCTGGGACCCTTTCTCCACCGTCCAGAAACAAAGGCTGGAAATGGTTCATCGAAGAGCCGCAAGATTCTGCTGTAGTGACTACAGAAGATACAGTAGTGTGACAGACATGATGACTACACTGGGATGGGAAACATTGGAAGAAAGAAGAAAGAAAATCAGACTGACAATGCTCTACAAGATTACCAGAGGTCTTGTCGGAGTAGACTACACAGACTATTTGACGCCCGCAAGTGACCAGAGAACTAGGAGCAGCAACATGCTCAAATTTCAGAGGACATATTCAAGACTGAATGTACACAAAGCGTCATTCTTCAGACGAACAGTCGCCGAATGGAATGGTCTTACAGATGCCGCAGTGTCTGCACCTTCGCTGGAGGCTTTCCGTCAGCTACTCTAGCTTATTTTGTCTAATTTATTCAAACATTCGTCTTGCTTCCACGAGAAAACCAAAACCATACCTTATTGTTACGCGCGAAAAGAAGTTGGTGAAATGTAGATGGATATCTACCCTGCCGACACAACAGATACAGATACAGAAATTGGTATCTGTAAAATGGATCCCAATTTACTTTTAAGACATATTTGATCACACTGTAACTCATTACAGAAGCAAATTCCTTCTTCAAATAAGTTTTGTTTACTTAAAAGTATAGACCTTTTCAAACAGCTATCGGAAAATTTCGGAAACAGTTGCAGTCGGCAATGAAAACAAAAACGGCAATGTTCGTCATACATACGGTACTGTAAAAGTGTCGTCACTGTGTCAAACTTTGTCAAAAGATGAGGCACTGAGGTACTGTTTATTTCCGGAAACGATCGGAAAGCTTTTGGGTATCTTCGGAAAAGATCGGTTTGAAAAATCTATATAGCAACCCTTCATTCAAAGGGTCAAATTACATACAGTTATGAAGATATCATGAAATCAATTATGGTACAATTTTTGCGCGCAATTCTATATTTACACCCATGACATTTTTTCCACCCTGTACTTTTTTGTGGTTTGTTGACGATCCTTACAATCATAGCTTTACATGTATGTCAACATGATATATAATTTACTGGGACATTCACAGAAATGCTATGTGTTAAAAAGGAAGGTCATGCAAATTCCACTCTACTTCAATGTGTAACGCAGATTCCTCCCAACTCATAACACAACGCCTATTAGACTATCATGAGATTGGGCGTTAAAAAAAATTGTTTGTAACCCGACCTACCCTATATTACAGCGAAAGTGATCGGAACACTCACAGCTTTAATTGAACAACAAATATCAATAGGCTTACCTGCACCAGAAAGCTCCCTAGGCTATGCTCCAACGTACCTAGGTCTAACGCCCCTTGACCGCAACGCCGCAATGGCCAAAAATTGGCCAACTCGGGTTTTCTATTTTTTTCTTCAAGTTGCGTACATCGATGTTTGACAAGAGCAAGAGCATTAGTTCCACTAACTAAAACATTAATTGCGACGACTAATGGGACATTTGGACTTGAAAAATCAGAGATTTAGTAAGTTTGTTTACATCATTTTGATGCCATCTTAAGTCTGTCAAGTGCGTTGAATTCGGCAGTCCAACTTTGGAATTTTGTCGATTTTTGGTACATGAAAGCATTTGATCATGAATTCTTCTTGAGCTAGTGCTATTTGATAGTGATCACATACATCTGTTGCTTCAACAGGTGCATCTGCTTCGTATTTCAAAATTTTGTCGGCGTTTCGCAGAAGTCAATGGCTGTTAGCCCAGACCCAATATGTAATGAAATGGAGTATGGGTCTGGAAACTCAGACTACTCCAACGTGGTAAACAGTTCCAGTGGCAGAGCAGGGCCTTTAGGCTTTTAAATTGGAAACGATCGCTGGTCAACGGATCTGTGTATTTTAATCATGCTCAGACTCAGTAGTCACTAGACTCGACAGTATTCATTGTTTAGTAATCAATTAAAATCATAAGATTTTAGACTGTGTTCTTCAATCTATGATGCGAAATCCAAATCCTAAAATAATGAATTTGTTACTGACAAAGATCAACTGGTTCACAGTACTCACTTGACTTGAGATGACCTTCACGAATAGGGCCTACTTTCCCGCACACCAAACATAATAATCACTGCGCTTGCTCAGAAACAGCCCGTCGTCCTTGCATAGCATGTATGGCAAGCCAGGTTGGTCAAAAGTCTAATTGTGATGACTCACCCCAAAAAGCCATTTGCGACAGAACACTTTTCGAAAAACTCGGATATAGGCAGCAAAAAAAGGAAAAATAATACGAATTTCCAGCACATTTTCTATTGTAAAATTCGATTGCTTTGATCCCCGGCCTTGATCAATTCCAACAAGTAATGTGTCATTTTAAAGCTTATAAATTGCTCTAACAGATGAAATGATAAAATCAAAATTGATATCATCTGCAAAGTCCCCCCTCCCCTTTTCGGGGTGAGCCATCACAATTATGCATTCAGAACTCGATGATGGAGGGATCAGTCAAGTACAGTTCTGGAAAAGTTGTAATTCATTCACGATGCACTTTCACGACTAATTTCTTTACTGGAATTCATTCACTGTCACACCTATAAAGTTGAATCAAGTTTTAGAGCAACCTGTGGAAATTGGAAACTAGCCTAGATTCCACTCAAGTGGCAGAATGAAACTTATGGAAATGCTCTAAATAAAGCTTACAAGTGTAATATCCAAAATGTACAAACTTTACACAGAAATGGCTCACTGAATTGAGAGCAAACTTTCAACTTTTACAACTTATATCATTCTGCACATGTGATGGTGATGTGACTATCCTGTGTTTTCTACATTGAAAACTTTAACTAGTCAAGCAGCTGCTCGACTAACTTTAAACTAGTCAGGCAGGTTAGTCTAGCTTGCCTGACTAGTTTGACGTTGGTCAAGCCAGGCTTGACTAGCTTTTAAACTAGTCAAGCCTGCTTGACTAGCTTGTAAACTAGTCAAGCCCACTTGACTAACGTGCAAAACCTTGCTTGATGAGTTTGCCAGACTGAGAGCTTGACTAGCTTGACAGTACAAAAGATGTTGACCAACTTCAAGTTGGTCAAGCGTCAAGCTGGCTTGACTAGCTTAAGTTAGTCAGGCGGCTGAGCACGGTCAGGTGGAGTCATTGATGGCAACATGATGGACAGCACAGACATGTAAAACATCGTGCCGTAGTTTGACCTCATAAATATCACCATTTTGTACTGATGTATCGTGAATTATAACATTGATTATATGCAGCTCACGGACTATTTTGGTGGTACTCATATTTCACTCTTAAACCTCTCTCAACATTATTGAAGGATTAGCTATACATTGTGGATTAAGCTTAAAAGCTTGTTATCGTACATGTGCACTGGCGTACTCTCAAGCTTGCCTGACTAATGTTGCCTAGTCCCGCTTGACTAACTTATCGTTACTTGACTAACGTTAAGTTAGTCAAAATGGGTACCATCTGGACTAACGTAAAACTAGTCAATAACTAGTCAAGTGACTAACGTCAAGCTGGTCAACAGACTAACTTAAAACTAGTAAAACAACTAAAATGAGACTAGTCCAGCATGCTGGACTAGGCTAAGTTAGTCATCCTTGTTAGTCCAGCAATACTGACTAACTTAAAGCTAGTCTAGATGGGTACCATCTGGACTAGCATTAAGTTAGTCACACTGACCAGTTTAGGTTTTCAGTGTAAATCCTAATGTTGTACCTCAAGATAGATTTCCAAATAAAGTTCCTGAACATATTAATACATAATAAAAAAGAAACTATTAAGTTCATCAAAAATAGTCTGTTTACCCATCACAGGTGTAGAAACAAGATCTTTTTAAAATTTGGAACTAGGAATACTTTTTTCTCAATATTTTTTGCGCCGGTGTAATGAGACCAAGTTTCTCCCATAACCAGGAGTCCGGGTTCTAATTGAAATATACGGAATAGGTCGCAATCAATGATTTATTGATCGTACATGTATAAGTACGTTCTGCACAATTGTATAGTAGCTTAGGACCCTCAGTCACACGGACGCTTTATTTCATTACACCAGCATATTTAAGTTGTTGGTAAAGTATTGAAATTTTCTCCAATATTCTTCAAAATAGTATGAGAAAACTACTGGTAGGTTATATTACTATTATATATATAAACATGCATGTTCTATTGATTCATGTAAAAAACTATATAGGTAAAAAAAATAGTGGGAAGAATTCTAGGCCAGTTCCTCTAACGGTGGTGGTGGAATTTTAAAATTTTAGAGGGTGAAGGCTGAGTTTTTTTAATTAGATTTTTTTTAGCACTGAATGGCCAGAGGAAATCTGAGGCTAATCTCAGCTAAGAATCATGAAATTTAATTAATTGCGCAAAACTTGGCAAACTTTGACTAAAAAGTGATATTATCTGCAGTGAAAATTTGCACGAAGCACATAAATTTGTTTAGTCTCCACATTTAAAGGAGCTTGGCCCGATTTTTCAATGTCATATGAAAGATGACTATACTCAAGCAGGCTAAATTTCAGCTTAATCGGTCAAACCATTTTGGTTTTATGGGCAAATTTGTATTTCAGAGCCGCCTATACGTTACTATGTAAAATTAATTATGCTTACCGTAAACCGGGGTGACTTTGAACACTTTGAGATGGTCAAATTAATCAGGCATTATCTCACTTATATCCTTGATGATGTAATTTTTTCAATTAATAATTGAAAAGGTGATACTATAAGCAAAGTTACATGTTAGAGATCGAGACAATACCATAGGTGTTGCCAGTTGTTCCTTATAGCCTAAATATGTTGCCAAATTTATAGCAAATTTTGTAGGTGGGAAAAATCTCAAATGGTTACCATGGTAACAATGATCCAATGCAATTAAAATTAATATGGTTGGATCAGGAACATAATAGTTTACAATAATGAATGTAAATAATTTGGTAGATTTCTTTCTTATTCTCTATATTGAGGAAAAAACTTTGAACGCCTATATCTCCCATATACACACATGCACTAGCTGGGTAACCAGCACACTTGATCGTTGCTTACAGATTTTCAAGTCTAGGACACTGTGTTTGCATTATCATCCATTTTTGAATGTTTATGATCAAAACAATTGTATTTCTGTGGGATAATGACATTTTCTAGTTCTAGGAATGTATAATTATCTCACTTTATTCAAGGAAAAATGTGTCCCGTTCAAAGTCACCCCGGCAGCTAGTTCTACAAAAATGTAACATGAGAAAGACCATCTACCAGGAGGTATTTTGAAAGCAAAATATCAGATACTTTTCTATGTTGAAAATAAAAAAAATGGCAAAAGCTGAAAAAAGCGTTCAAAGTCACCCCGGTTTGCGGTACCATAATTAGACACATTTTCATTTGATCTCCAAAACCAAACTTAACTCAGCCATGACAGTTCACATGGCTTGTGAGAAAAATAAGAGCAACATTTTGGTACCAAAATCTCAAAAAGTTTGAAAAAATGTTGAGGCAATCGGACCAGGCTCCTTTAAGTTAACAAAAACAAAGGGAAATTCAACTTCATTTTCTTTCTTCTTTATATTTTTTGAGGGGACCATATATCCCCTCAACCTGAAATTTAGGAGTGGACATGTCCCTTATTCCCCACCTATGTTTTAAAAGCATTTTCATATTGAATGAGTCCAATTCTACAAATTTAGATTAGCTCTTGCTCAGAGCTGTCCACTACCCTCTGCAGAGAATCAAAAGTGTGCGCCCAGCCAGCGCGCGGGCTCATTGCTGGGTCCGTGGGAGGGGCGGTCTGTGGGAACGGTACTAGTTCTAATTTAGATATGAAATGTTGAATTCTATCTACCAAATATTTTTGAAATAAAAAAAAAAAAAAAAAAACAGGAAAATGTTGATAGATAGAATTGAAAAAAAAAAATTAAATTTTAGAATAGGTCCAATTCAAATATGAAAATGCTTTAAAAACTGAGTAGTGACTTGTGAATCACGTAAGCAGGCGTGACTAAGTGGAATAGGGTTGTTTGGACGACAAGGTCACCATTAAAACTTCCAAGACGAACAATTTCACACCTCAACCTTTGAAATCGGAAAAAAATTGAAAATTTGACCTTTGACCCAAAGGAAAAGGTCGGGCGACGGGGTCACTATTGACACTTTTGATTGCTGATCAAAGACGAACAATTCGTCACCTTAACCCTTGAAATAGCAGAAAGTTACAATTTGACCTTTCCGTTTTGATCTTTGACCACAAGGGAAAGGTAGGACAACGAGGTCACCATCAACACGTTTGATCGCTGGTCCAATGCAAACAATATGACACCTTAACCTTTGAAATCGGACAAAGTTAAAAAAAATAGGCAATATTTCAAACTAAATTATGCAAATTAGGTTCTTAATTAGCATATTTTGCGCTAAAATTGCTGCTGCTGGCACAAGCGCAGCTCTAGCAACACCTACCCACCAAATTTCATAAATGTACGGTACAAAATTTGCAAAATATGATATTGGAACCATTTTATGGATGAATAATGCAAATACTATAAAGTGTTGAAAATGAAGCGCCATCGGTCAACCATGACTTTCGAGTTTTTTAGCTGATTGGGTTTGTTTTAGGTAGATATTAATAATCTCCAAACGATTTGGCTTAAATATGCCTACTTTTTTTGTTATGGCCATTTGTTGAATTAATTTCGGGATCCTTAATTTAATTCCATGTGTATTAGTATAGGAAAGCATGCTTGTGCTTTGTATCCAATTTTCTGTTGCAAAACAAGTTTTTGACAAAATACAATTGAAAACGCTATTAGACAGTCACATTCCTTCATTTTAGGCTGTTTTGACACTGTTTTCACACCACTTTTTGTCGCCGGCGACTAAAATTAAAGTAGGTAAAGAAATGCAATTTTCTCCAATATTCCTAAAAATCATGGAAAACCACTTGTAGGTTATATTACTTTATATCATGATTACAGTGATTTGAGCCATGCAATAGTTTGTACTATTGCACGGCATGAAATAAATCTGTGTGATATCATGATATAAAACAAATATTGAATGCCTATGCACGTGCAATAGTACAAAATATATCATTCGGTCAAATTTGGACTGATCCATTTCACTCGGCTACGCCTCGTGAAATAGAAAAGTCCAAATTTGATCTCATGATATATTTTGTACTATTGCACTCTCAGGCATTAAATATTTGTATAATAACCATGTTCTATCGATTCAAGTGAAAAAATATGCAGGTAAAAAATTAGTGGGAAGAATCTAGGCCAGTCCCTTTAATTCCGAAAAATCATGACAATAGGTGAAGGTGAAAAAAAAAACACCACAAAATTTCTGACTAAATTATGCAAATTAAGTACTTAATTATTATATTTTGCCCTTAAATTGCAGCTGACACAAGCCCAGCTCTTTTGTACACAGCATAGTTTCAATCAACAATTCATAGCACTGAGAGAGACTATCACCTTTCACTGTTTTTCAAACAATTTCAATACTTCTCACTGGCTTGAAGCGTAAATGAATGTTCCACCAACCTATCAAATTTCATGAACATAGGGTGCACGCTGCACGGTTTGTAAAATATGCTATTTAAACCATTTTATGCATAAATCATGCAAATTAGGTACTTAATTAGCATATTTTGTGCCAAAATCGTTGTGGATCCAGTTCTGCTCCTGGCCTACTCAGTCACCTAACATCATTAACGTAGGGCATGCAGTTTCCGAGATTAGCTCTGGACAAAATTTGTGGACGGCAGGCACAAAATAGGAATACTGTCTCTTCCTGAAAATTTTCAGGCGAGACAAAATGGGTACTTAACTCTTCACTTCGGAAATTTTTTTTAACAATCTGTCCTATTTGGACGGCAAGCCGCTCACAGAGCACCTCACTTTATGATAGCATATGATAATTGTAGTGTGCCAGGGTTTTTTCTTTGCTAATAAAAATGATGGTGCTAGATAGCCCCGGGGGGGGGGGTCTTCAAAATTTTGTGTACGGGTATGTGCCTGCCGGACTCCGAAAAATTGACCATCTCTATACCTATTTTTAGCTCAAAAACCCACCCATCAGTATACCAA
>JXSR01S067572.1:0-10551 GCA_000969725.1 Ophiothrix spiculata | reverse complement strand
GGTGTTATACATGTTTCATTCAAAACAAACAGACTGCTCCAATGGTGGAGAAACCTCTTGGGCCATGTGCTTCAACTGCCAGAAGATCAAAGCACGGAATACACAAATAACACAACCCATCAAAATGGGGAGAAAGTTCACAATAGCTGTCCGAATTGGCTAGGGATTATTAGAGCTGAGTTAACTTGTATTAGAGATGGGCCAATTCAATCGGCCCGATCCAAAATCGGCCGATTATGGTGAGATCGGCAGCGAATCGGGATCAGCAAAATCATGGGAACTCTGCCGATTCAACAACCGATCCATTATTACGGCATAAGACAGCATGAAGAAGTAGTGTGGAAGTATTCATCAATAAAAATGCAAGCATTCTACCTTGTTTTAACCTAATATTATCGACCTTACTAACTATATTATTATTTTATAGTTATCATGAAAGTCCTGGCCACTTCAATTTTTATAAAAAGAATCATTTTCCTTATTCTAAATGGCAGAAAAACGATGTAAAATTGAGTTGTTCAACAAAGTAACACAAAAAGTGATCGCAATGTATTCTATAAATAGCACAACTGTAGATGGCGTTATTGCTTGATTTTATTCAATGTATAAAGTGTTTTATTTTTTTTTTATTTTTTTTAGGTCAAACGATGTTTTCTTGTGTTATGATAAATTCATAATAAATTCGGGATCGGGATCGGATCGGGCCGATTATTTGACAATTTAATTGGGAATCGGCAATTACCGATTTAGGGTAGATCGGCCCAACCTTAACTTGTATAGTGATTAGGATCATTGTAGTTGGGGGAAACCTGCAGTTGCCTGCTCCATTATTTGCAGCTGACTGAGATGATCAATTTAGTTGTCCTACCGCCCAACTTACCTTTAACATGACTAATTCTTGAGCAAGGATTCCATTGTCTGTACAAGCACCATCGGTTACATATGTGAAGTCAGAAAGCTTGGGTGGGTAGATTTCCTGGAAAGGAAAAAAAAACATGAGTCAAGTTTACAATCCTCTCAATCAAGAGTTGGGAGTAACTTTAGAATAGACCATCGCACCCTAACTCCTAACCCTAACCTCAAGGAATTGGGCCATCAAGTTACGCTTTTAAACTGGACTGGGCTGTCTGCCTTTTGAAGCACTCCTTAGTTAACATGTAAGAAATGAACCTGCAATTTGGGAAATGATTATTATAAATTCCTTTTATCATGAGTTTGTTTTCAGAGGCTCTTGTTGTTTCTTTGTGTACAAAGCATGGGTTAGCATTATGGTTGGAACACTCGTCCTCTTGCCATTGAAGCATGTGTTTGGATCCCGTAGTTGATAGTTGTTGGCTATAGTTTATCTCAGGGTTGTTTTTCCTCGTTCGCAGAGTTTTTCTTTCTGACACTTTTTGTTAAGCCCTTCTGCGTACTTAAGCACTTATTATGCACGTATTGGCAGAGCGTGATTTGTTGATTTCAATCGTTTACGCTCACGCTGTTGGCGCGCGCGCGTTAAGAGTGGAATACACGACACGATTTGAAATGGAAAACAACTTTGAGAGATAGTATACCAATCTATACCCAATATTACTATGTATGAATGCTCCATCTTCCTCCTGTATAATATTAGAAATCAGGACTTCACAAAATTGAATAGAAATTGGCTTCCTGGGAAAGCAGACTTTTGGGCTAGCTTTGACTGTCCAAATATTTTTTTCTTGGTGGTAAAGAAGAACGGCAATATTGGAGAATTCAGGATAGAGACCATTTCCCATTTTATCAACCACATCAGAGACATTCATGGCTACAAAAATAACCAATTCAGAGATGCCAACCCTCCCCGATTATCAGGGAGGCTCCCTGAAAATTCATTTAATTTTCTTACAAATTTGTTCTAAATTTGACAACCTCCCTGATTCAGGAAAGGTTTGTTCCAATTAACTGGCATGTAATTCTGAAAACCTCTGTGATTTCTGTGTGAAGCCTCCCCGATTGCTGGATGTGAATGTTGGCATCTCTGTATTATACATTTCAGCGAAATGTCTCGTCTGCAGCAGCCTCTTTCCTTTGAGAAACTTTGAAATCCATGTACACCATACATGTTGTTGTCACCCATTGAGGGCAAATTTTGATAACACACATAAAGAAATATTGCTTTGTACTATATATCTGTGCGAGTTACCTCGATACAATCTCAAATTCAAGTAGACAATGCTGAAGTACAAGCCCAAACGGATTCAATGTAGGCTGTTATCCATCAAAAACATCTATTATAGATGAGCTTAATCTAGCTGATGAGCTTTTTTTAAAAATGTGAGACCTGTACTCTACGAGTAACAACATTGCAAGTACCAAATCTAATTTGTTTGACACTGATTTTGTTATGCAGGGACTTCCATACGAGAGTGAGCTGTACTGAGCCACCCTGCTCCCCTAAAATGCTTAATGGGAGCTCAATTAATAATATATAGCACCTGGCATGGTGGTATTAACACCTAAATTTCCAGATAGCTCTGGCCTAAAGCAGAGATGCCAGTGGATGGTTTCAAAATTTCCTGAAATGACACAAGATTGTTTGATTTACTTTTGATAAACACCAGTATCGCTTTATACAGATAAAATTTCCTGAAATCTAATCAATGGATACAAAATTTCCTGATTTCAGGAAATTTCCTGAAGACTGACATCTCTGCTAAAGAACTTCAGGGGAGCTGTTTATAGAGCCCCTGGAAATCTCAAATGGAAGTCCCTATTATGTTACCAAATACCTACCTCTAATTTAGCTGCTACAAAAAGAGCTGTTATTCCTATTAACTGCAATTTACTTTTTGGTACATCTTTTTTAGCTGCTAGGTATCTATCTACAAAATCAACTGCTAGGAAAAAGGTTTCTCTATGTAACCTGTACACTTCACAAACCTGAAATACAATGTTACAAATCAAATTAGCAGACATGTTTTCAAACAAAGCTACATTTCAATTCGCTACTTGCACGGTTCGCTATTTGTGGGGAGAGCCTCGATTTGACAGTCGGTTACTAGTATGTTACATAACGATGTATTTACTTCATACAAGGTTAATGGTTTTTGAAAGAGGGAATCAAACTGTTAATCGTAATATTATATAAGTTCCCATTCATCTCCCAAGCCAGGTCGAGGCTCTGCCCAAAATGGCGAAACCGTGCAATAGGCCAATTAAACAGTCTGTCGGGTTTATTGCTAGACATGTACCAAATTTACATCATATTTCTCGATTTTCTTTAAAAAAAAAAGCTGTTAAACACCACCAAAATGACCTAAGAAGCAAATTTAGGGTGAATATTCAATCTTCTACTTGAGTGGTGACTTTTTTTTTTCAACCGGAGTGGTGCTTGAGTGCCGGAAACTCCTGACCACTGTAGATCTACAACCCTGGAGCCTAATGGTTTAATCAGAGTCTTGACAATATGCATCGATCGATGCCCATCGATGCGCAGTCTTTTTTACACGCGCTATGCACAATAGCACATGTCGAAGACTGCGCTTTGATGGATTTCGTCCGATACATATCGACAGACTCTGAATTAACCATTAATGGGTAATCTATCCTATTCTAAAGACTAGGCTTTCTTAGAAACCCTTGTGATCAGTGCCACTGTTTAGAGGTAGCAATACTATAAAGTGTAAAAATGAAGCGCCCCCTGTCACCCATGACTTTCAGATTTAAAGCACATTCCTTCCTTTTATGCTGTTTTTACTAAAAACTATTTTTGATAAAAATCTTAGTATTACCTTAAGGAGCAACTGTCGGTTTAGAGAGCTCTGCAGAAGACTATTCAGAGAGCCGTCATTTTTGTTGTACAACATATATTTGCTATACTTTGTTGCCAAGTTTTATTGCAATCAAAGTTGAGTTCAATCCAATCAATGTCTTGTGACCAAAACGAAAAGATAATTGATTTCATGCCAAGCTAGCACCAATTTTTTTCATGAAAAATTATGTGCTTCTAAATTTTAATTTTTTCTTAAAAAAATATCTTAATTAAAGCAAGTCTCAAGTATTCCTGGTGCCATATTTGACTCAAAAAAAGATATCTCACCTCTATTAACCAATCTAGTAAAATCGCTCTCATTCGTGCTTCTAAACACGGATGCCTTCGTAAACACTGTGTGTCCCTGACGTAATCAGTCTCCCTCTGTACCATAGCCTGCCATAAGTCGTCGGGATCTGCCCAATTCAGTGACTGGAAGGGAACAGGTGACCCCCTTTCTGTGAGAGGCCTTGGAAAGAGATTCTGGAAGCGGAATTTGTTAACAGGATCTAAGAGTTCTTCTGATGGAGTTGTTGGTTCACGATTTGGGGTAGGTATAAGGGTGCTTCGTTCAAAACCAGATGATTGGGATATTGGTACCCAAGAATTCTGAAAGAAAATACAACAAAAATTGATTAAAACCCCTTGTAGAACCATTTTCGGCATGATTGTTAGGAGATTAAGAATCCTGCTTTATTGACCAGTAGTGTTTGATTAATCATTGTGCTTTTACCTTCATTTCTAGACGACAATTCTCATCTTTACTTCATGGTTGTAATGTAATTTACAACATCAATTACTAGTTGATTTCATTACACCTTTTAGCCATAACAATTCTCTGAGATCTGTATGGCTAATGAGTGGTTCCCCACCAAAACCCTGGTGATTTAGTGATCATAGTATATACTCTGGTCTATGAATTATTAGGACTTCTGTGATTTATCAATTTTCTGGAGTAAGGTTACAGTGTGCAATGTCATTCCAAGATTAACATAATTCCGAAGTGTGACGGCACAAATTATGCTAAGGCTATGCTTGAAAAATAACAAACAAGCTTTGTGACAGAATCTCCTGCATTGAGCCTAAATATATTTTGTTTAAATTTCTGGGTATACATGTAACATGGAGATATCAAAAACTGCCGCTCCAGTACAGTCTAGAAAAAATCCCTACCATTGGGTTGGGGTGGGAAAAAATCTTGCCCTGTAGGTCCAGGGACTGTCTTTTAAGGCGCTGAACAGAGTTTTGATCTTGGTAATTGCTCAGTCTCTTCAATTACTCCAGGTCATTTTAAACTCCTCTTAGAATGCAAGGTTTCCTATCATTATTGCTTTGAGTTTTTGTTTTAAATGCTCTCCTAAACAGTTTCAGGATAGCCATTTTGCCTGGAATTTCAAACAGGAGCCAGGCTGCCTGTAGGGCCTAATCATGGACTGATGAATCACATTTAGTTAATAGATCACTAATAGTTGATATTTTTTAGGGTAGGTGGGTGTGTTGGTGGGGTGTAGTTCTTCAAAAAAATGTGTACGGGTATGTGCCTGCCAGACTATCTCTATACCTATTTTGGCTCAAAACCCACCCATCAATACCAATTTTGATGGAAAAGCACCCAATTTTACTGAAATTGGGTGTTTTTTTGCAATTTTTTCCAAAAAGCATCCAATTTATGAAAATTGGGTGCTTTCATCTGAGATGAAAACCACCCGATTGCTTTACCAAATCTGTGAAAACCCATCCCAAAAGGCATGCACATATACTTTGTCAATGTAAGCACCCCCTCCCCACACCACTGAATTTCAATTCATTGCTTGTTTTCATATATTGAGGCTCCTTCAATTATTGATTTCAGATGTATGCTCAGCGAGTCACATCAGTTTCCTATTGCTTATTTGGTGGGAACTATCCCAAGAAGCATCTTACAAATAAAGTTTGTGACCCTAGAGTTGAACTCCATAATTAAATGATTGATCAATCTATTGATTTTCCTGTAAATCCCATCTTTGAACCAATTCTTTGGTTGAACAATGATACGAAAAGACCTGTACAAATATTCAGACTAGTTCTATATTCATTAGGATAAGTAAAATTATTTGTCTGGTAACATGCTTTGAAAACATGGAGAAGGAATGGAACAAATTTTATTTTAGCAAAACATGGAGAAGGAAGGGAACAAATTTTATTTTAGCAAAAAATTTATGCTTTCAAAATATTGGGATGGAAGGGAGGGAAAATATTTTATTTTATCAAAAAATTATACTGCTTACAAAAACATCACATACCGGTATGTCCTTTTAAACACAATTTTTGAATGAAAGATATGACTTGCTCTGTCGAAAACATTAATTTTAAGTTTCTTTTAGAAGACTCTGATCTCACTGTGTACATTTTCAGGATCATCTGATTACATCAAAGATGCAGGTGGACGTCATCAGTTCTCAAAATAATTGACGTACCGAGGGAAAACTGGGGCGAAGAATAAATATTTTATTTTTTCAGAAAAGTGATAAAATTTGCATGTTTGAGGGAATGAAGGGTTACGGGAAACAAACATATTATTAAAGAGGATTATTGTTTAGAATCCCATTGTACATTATCTTCCATTGATGTATTCCTCAATTGATCGATCAATAATTCTTTGATGTTGCCTCTGAGTATTTATGCTCTGAGCAAGTACAAACAAATATATTGATTCAACTTTGATAGCAGAGGAAATGAAATAATTGGAAATATATTAAATGACTTGATTGGATTACATTTTCACTTTATTAGGCCTATAAGACTTTCAAGCTCCAACCAGTTCAAACTGGACTATGGGAATTAATTAATATTTTTCATCAAAAATATTCATTGAAACTTGCAAAATTGACAACATCCTGAAACCGAAGTGAAATGAGAACTTTTACTAGCATTTAATGTGTTTTTCACAGATGCAAAATCTTCACCGATTATCTTAAAAAATAAACATTTGGTTGTTTTATTTGTGCTGATAAATAAATAGATAAATTAAATAATTCCATATTTCCAACTCAAGTGGAGTCATTTTCGTGAGAATTGACTGATAAGTACATGTAACATGTGTAATAACATTAACAGGTGTTTGTTTTGTGACCAACATTCGAAGTTATAGCAGCGTGTATTCATTATTCGACGTTATATTGCAACTAGAATTTTTCAATGTTATTTCGGGTACCTAGTATACATAGTAGTATAGTTCTTTAGCAGCTACTTAAAGGCTAAACAATTATGCAAAAAATTAGTCTGCATTACGGTTTATCTCTGGATTATAGCCTACTCTTTTGAGTACGTATTCACTCATTCTTATTCTTAATTGATTCCCTGAGCCTTGTTCACGCTGTTGTCAAGATAAGATTGGTGTATGTGGGCCGATTTGAAATGAACTTGCATTAGGTCCTTGAAAGTTTCCCGTTTGCCGCACGCGTCACATGTTTTGGGCCGCGTCGCCAAAACCAAAATCCCGAATAATTCATTATTTCATTTTTTTGCAAGAAAAGTACATTTTTGTAATTTTTTTAAAAAGTGAATTGAAGGGTAGAAAACACCAATATTTGATTTGGCAAAAAATACAGATTCAAATTTTGAAATGAAAATTTTTGTAAAAAATCATATGAAAAAAATAACCAAAAATGTTCAATTGAAATATTTGGTATGACAAAAAATACAATTTCAAATTTTGATATGAACATTTTTGTAAAAAAATAATCTGAAAATATTAAAACCAAAAATTAAAATATTTAATTAAAATTTCAAAATTTGTGACCGTGAACAATTTTTAATTCAAGTCTAGACAAAGTTTTTATACGGTACACAAGTCAATAAATATTTTTCTCTTTCACAAATAAATTAATTCTGTTTAAATAATTTTCTTAAGATTTTGACATATCCAGAAGGCCATCCATCAACTTGGACAGTGCAAATCGAAAGGGTTCAGCTCGCGGGAAATCGGTCGCGGGAGTTCCAATACAGGGGATCGACTCAACAATGCGAGGCGCGAATTTGAAGGCTGAGCAGAAAATGGCAAATTACAACATAATTATCAACATAAAATACATAGTTTCATACCTGTATTTGAAACTGATGTCTTCTTCTTTCAACTTCGTATTGCCTTAGTTCAATTTGTATCTAAAATGGAAAATTAAAAATGGGAATTTTGTAAAAAATTTGAAGCGGTCCCTGAGTCTGAGACGATCAATGTTTTGGTCCCACTGATTCGTGCATGAATGAATACAATCGTCGAACATCTCACCGGAGCTATAAAAATGACATGTAAATTTTAATTGCTCACCTCGTCTTGATCGTCAGTTTTTCTTTTCCTTTTGCAAAGTTTATATTGTTCTTGATCTTCTGTAGGTTTCTTAACATTTCTTCTCTGGCTGCTGAAAAGGAAAATATATGCAAAATTTAACAAAAGAAATAGAATATCCTAACTTTTTGTCCGAAGTTAAAATTTCGCCACCGGAAACACGGACATTTGCAAATCACAAATTTTAGACGAGTTGAGAAATGTGACAAAAACTTACCTTCGACGAGACATTATAAGTATAATCCTTCCTTATTTTGGTGCGTAAATCTGGAAAAATATACAAGGAGAGAACTTGTGATAATTAGGTGTGACTTTACGAGCCTGTTGAGAAATAAAATGGTCCTCGACCAGGTCAAATTCTGGCAACTTGGATTAGGCAATGCAATGGCCACGTAATAAGGCCAATTCTTCAAAATCCGTGGCAAAATTGCAGACATTGTTGACAATACATAATAATCAACATGTATATAAATGCATATATTCTCTATCATTTTCATATCAGCTATTTAAAGTAATTTAAAACAGTTTTGAACAACCACTCCCTCAAATATTCAGTCGAGCAAACAAAGATTGGTTGCTAACTTGGCCAGCTCAAAAAGAGACCGGAGTTTTCTGATAATTTCTTCGACATCAATGTACGAATTTTTACAAAACTTGGCATCCACATGTACGAATATAAAATACATATCCATACCAAATTTGAAGAAAATTTGAGCTATGAATCAAAAAATATATAACGTCGAAGACAGAGACGTCCTGTGCTTACCTCTTC
Source organism: Ophiothrix spiculata (assembly GCA_000969725.1). NCBI lineage: Eukaryota > Metazoa > Echinodermata > Ophiuroidea > Amphilepidida > Ophiotrichidae > Ophiothrix > Ophiothrix spiculata. The sequence continues at coordinate 1,680 of JXSR01S067572.1, read as the reverse complement.
GATTGATGCACTGTCGACCCGCCAAGTCAGCCGATATCCAGCGCAGCCTTTTTCGCGCAGTTCCCGGCAGATGGCGTTTTGCCGCGAAAATTTAGTAGGACATTTAAAAGTCCACTTGCAAAAATTGTAAACAAATAAATTTATGCTAGATTTTAATACTTACACCGCTCATAAACAAATCCATTAAATATTGAACAAACCACATGAACAAAATTACTTTTCATAAAAGGGAGAAAACAACGATAAATTTATGAAAACAGGTTCTTCAAAAAAAGTCCGCGAGATTCAATTTTTGAGCAGTCGATAGTTTTCGGACACAAAAAATATACATACACTAAGACAAAATCAGAATTTTCCAAAATATGCCATATATGACAATAACTTTACCTTCAAATCAATATGGTAAAATCAGAACACAATTTTGTCCGTACTTTGCTCAAAAAAGCAACATATATTGCAGAAGCTCTGTCAGAAGTTGTCGCAGAAGAAAGAAGATTATCGTTCGTTTGCTGGACGTGATTGGTTGATTTAAGACACGCCCCTTTGATGATACCGCCAGGTCAAAGGTGAAGTAAACAAACCACATGTGCGATCGCAATAATGTTGTTCTTGACGGATTACACCTTAAAATCGCTTAAAGAATTGCGCATGCACAACGTTTCGCAGTCACTGTGATACTAATTTTCGTGTTTCAATAATGTTTTCATCTCTTTATGTTTGCGAACAGCTGAGCCTACTGTAACTGTTCTAGCTAATTTAATTATTCATAAGATTAATAATTAAAGATGACATATACTTGAAATAACCCATTTTATTCACTTCAAACTAACGTACATTTTGCACAACATACGTAGACTTATACGATCTTGATAGACTGTGTAATTTTTAAGGTGTAACTCGGGAAGAACAACGGTCTTGCTGTGCGATCAGATCAGATGAGAGCTGAGAGGCAAGCTTACCCAAATATTTAATGAAAATAATATTGTCATTCGTTAAAATTGTACATAAATGTGTATATGTTAATAAAAGCTGGTATGCTCACGGAACGGCATGATAATATAATGTCAGCCGCAATGAAAAATGGAAGGCAGCCAGCCATAAACTGTTGTCACTGAGTCTGTGTTACTGTAAGCTTACTACATAAAATTATTATTCTATCAAGGCAGCCAGTACAGTTTAACAGATATGTTATAGCAGCATGTATTGCTAAATTTGGTAATGGTGTAGTTTAGGACCCTGTTCATATTATAAGGAACAAAACAGCTTTTATTGTTTCAAAATCAAAAATTAAATAATCCTCAATAATCAAGGTTTTCAATAAATCCAATATCAAGTTTATCCATCAAGCTTAACTTACCATAAAAGTGATTTTTTTACCTTCATTTTTTGGTCAAAAAGTCCGACTTCCACGATTGTCTCCATTTGTGTATTTGATCGCCGCGTAAATCTCCGCATAATTTAACCCAACATTTAACCAACCGGAGATCGCGTTAAGATCCCGATGCAATGAATAACCAACCATCGAGCGTTTCACTGAAATGTTTGGCAGTGTGCAATCGTTAAAAATGTCCGATCACGGCTTAATTTTTTGCTTCAAAATCTCACTCTTTTATGAAAACTCGGCAACCTTTCAGACATTTAAACAGCATTTTGGATCAACGGACACAGAGCTTCATCAAT
>JXSR01S067569.1:124973-136106 GCA_000969725.1 Ophiothrix spiculata | reverse complement strand
ATGTATTATTCTTTTTTTTCACTCTAACGACAACATCAATAGGTGTTACAGTTTTAATGATTTTTTTCTACACACATTACATTACATATCCTCAATAACCAAACCTAAATCAAACTGTTTAAGAATAGAATGTTAACCTTATTATGGGTAATTGTTGATATAATCAGTGGAAATTAAAAGAGTAACTCATGTTATGTCTTGCATTGTTTTAGGTTGACATCTTAGAATATCTGCAAACGGATAAAAGGAATCTCACCTTTAGATTTTAAAAGAGGGTACTAGTCAGTGGAAACATGAGATACCTGTTACTTGACAGATGAGAAATGTACCACATTGACTGCTTTTAACTGCTAATGTTGATTTTAATCGAGTTTATTTTATTTGTATGTATTTTTTCTAAATAGATGTTAAATTAAATATCATAACAATTTAGGTTTTGCATCAATGCACACATATATGTTTCTCTTGCAATAGAACATTTTTTCGAAATCTTAATATGAATGTCTTTATTTATATTTCTTATGAGATTTTGTAATCTTAAACTTCCGCCATATATTATGCTACATTAATTTATAATTATAATATATATTAAAAGTATAACTATTATGGCAATACTGTATAGATATATAAGAAGAGCTTGTTTCCAAAACCTCTTACATCTATTTTTGTTAAACTGAGAAAACAAGGAAAGTTTATTATGACATTTGTACGTTGTTATTTTGAATCAAGTTTGCATGCAAATTAAGTATAATGATGTACTTGTTTACAATATTATGTTTACTGAAATCAGACTAATGACAATTATTTTTTAAACTAATTACAATATTTCAAAAAAATGGATGTAAGAGGTTTTGTCACCAAACTCAATAATTAATCAATGGACAACAAACAAAATAAATCAATTTCAGAAATTAAGATCATATTTTCAGTGTAAAATGATGTAATTTATTAACTAAAACATTCACATCTATGTAGTAAACCTTTAAACCCCAAAACCCACCCTTTCCACCGCCCACCCACCCCATCCCCACCATTTAAAGGTATTCTCAGCTAAAACCGTCCAAAAAGTGCACAAAATGCAATAGCAACAGAGTGGTTCACGCAAATTGCGGCATGTTCACAGGCTTATGATAGGTTGTAAATAACTTGGCAAAGGGTTCTATGTCATATCCCTCCCCCTCCCTCTCCTCCTCCGTTACCCCTTCCCCCACACCCCATTACATACGGTTTCCTTTCCTTACTTGATTATAAAACAATGTAAACGGTTTCCTTCGTACATTTCGCTCATAAATTGCTGATATACGAGCCCTCCCCATCCCCCAACCCGTTTTCAACCCACCCCAATCAAACGATTCATTAGTTATGCGACCAGGGTATATTACTGCTATCTCCACGATGACGAAATGTGGTGTGCCAAGGTCAGGGGGGTACTAATTGACCAGTGTATTGGATACATTATAAAAGCACAATGCATGCTGTCAAGTATGAAGTTACATGCAGTACTTGTCTAATTCAAATGTTGCGGGAAATGATAATTGTGGTTCCCCCAAACGATTCATTAGTTATGGTCCAATAACAACAACAGGCATGGACATAAGAGGTTTTGTCAAAAAACTATTTTGGATGTAAGAGGTTTTGGAAACAAAGTAAATTTTTGATTGACATTTTCAACAGATTATAGGCGGTTTTTCAACAAATCGTTATCATTGCTTGGAAGGTACGGTCAAGCACTATATGTTTCAGGTTCAAACTCAAATTCCATAAAAGTGGACGTAAGAGGTTTTGGAATCGGGCTCTTCATATATAGATACACAAAACATGAATCGTAATCGGTATTCAAATGGTGTAAATCATACAAATCCACGGTGGGCAAAGATAATTATCATGCTTGTAACATAGACTAGATATGGTATTTTATGACAAAGGAGACGGTTTTATATAAAATTGATATATTCGTTGTGACAATTTTTGATACAGCTAGCTCTTAACCTTCAATTTAACTTTATGATAACATTCTCCACTTAAGTAACTGTTTTGTAAAGAAATTAGAATTGTGCTCGTGGAATCGTGCCAGTGAACATTTTAGAAATATATTGATCAAATACTTGGGATAAAAGTGAATGATGTTGATGTTATTTGAGGTGCACTTTAGGTTGAACCTGCTCTATCTTGCTTTATGTGTTTCTTATTATGATTCAGTCATTTTACAATAAATCATATTCGGTTTTGACATCAAGAGGTTTTAAATTTACGAATCGGATAACTTACAGTTTTAACTGAGTTATACAAACACTCTCTCAGCAAAGCTATATCTCAGATACGCTATACTGCACGCTACACTAAAAGGTCGTTGGCTGAGTTACGAGACAGTTTCCAATGAAATAAGTGCATCCTTAGCTGAAAAAGCACGCTCTTAACATGCAATTTATATTTTATGGAAACATCCTTCAATATAAGAACTCTTTTGTAAAATGCTTGAAATTGAACGATTTTCATAACACTAAACATTTTCGCCATTAGATTATACCGTGACGGTGTATGTTTGCAGAGGAATTTTAGTCTACGGACGTGTGTTTTTCAAATAAATATAGGCCATCGCTTCCGTTTATATACAGTATTTATCAATCCCTTTTATTAATTTCTCTTGGAAATATTAATGAACGTGTTCTGATTATGCGTTTCATAGATACTTTTTAATCTTGTAGGCAGCCCGCTAGTCCAAAGGCTCGCTAGTCCGAAGGTTAGCTAGTTCGAGAATGAAATAAGGTTCGCTAGTTAAAATGCTCGATTACTTGTTGATCTAAGCATTTTAGTGAAAGATGTTGATATTGTTATTTGAGTAAATTTCAATTTACTTTTTTACTTAATTCATATTCATTTTTACATAATTCATCATATTAATTTCCATTGAAGATAAAATGTAAATCATATTGCATACATTATTGATATCAAGCGTTCTTTACAAATTGGATCACTTATAACTGAATTATGCAAAGGCTTCTTCTGAGTTTTCAAGATAACAAAACAAATACGTTGTATTTGAAATGAAAGGTCTTTGCCTGAATAAGGAGACAACACGCACTCAACATGTAACTTAGATTTTATAACAATATCCTAAAAGAAATCGTGTGTAAAATGTTTGAATCTAGACAAATAATCGTCTGTGGGAGGTTTTTCGATATGAGTATGTTTGGAGATGAGTTGTATTATTTGGCGTCTACATAAATATTGACGACAGACACTGGTTTCCGTTCCTACTTCTATAGAAAAAAGCTAAAAAGGTACCTATGATAGAACGGAGGAAAATTAATGCAAAAAATTCAAATCCAAATCAGGGAATCAAGACTACAACAGAACAGTACAAAGCCAAAAGTAATACTCAATAGGAACGACGAAAAATTATGTCATCTACAGACAAATATTTATCTTAATATCAAATAACTTCTGCAATGGCAATTTAACTGAAAGCGATATGTAATTAAAGAATTACAATTCTAAAGTATATACATTTTTAGCAATCATTAGAAAGAAATCAACACTGGAGGTATTTATAATAATTATTGCATGTTTGAAACAACCGTATATTACGAGCTGGGAAGTCATTTCTTATAAAAGAAGCCTCATAGGTGATGAATATGAAAAAATGCAATTTATATAAAAGGTAAATCACACATTGAATACGAACAAATAATTACATGAAATAACTGATAGGAACTTGTACATGTTGTATTAAATTACTCTTTTTTATGACCAGTTATATTTGTTTATCTCTCTTCAATAACGTAAACTCAACTCTTCAGGAATAACTTACTGTTCACATTAAACAAAATAAATCGGGCTGAAATTATTATTTCAAAGTACCTGAAGACCCAATGAATTATTGGAAATGCGTTTTCATTCCTGATCAATTTTCGTTTGTTTGTGCAAAAGTCGAAATGTTCTTCGTTTTTAGTGTGTTTGTTATTCTCGAATAATACCAATGTTTATGGCAGAGAAACATAAGATCCAATAATACGCTCTAAAAGGTTCCATATTATAAACTCAAAATGGTATCATATGTCAAAATATATTTGTTTGGGTGTCAACCAGACACGATGACAAGTTTCTAGAAACCTAAAGAGAAATATGGAGCGTATGAATTTGATATATTTATTAGGTAGTAATTATTAAGAAGAGTGTATCTAACAGGTTTAGTAACTGCCGAGAGATACTCTGATTTTATTGTGATTATTTACCGGTACTACTTGAAAAATGATTGATATAAATAGTCAATAAACATATTAAATGATATGATCTCCACAAACAATTTTGTTTGTATTCTTTTAATGGAAGAGTATCTAAAAATCGTACTGAAAATATAAACTACATGCACATGTATATCTAATTCATGTTCGTAAATTTAATTTTATATTTCACCTGAAATCATAAGCAGAAATAAAATGTGTAATTTGTGCTCCGTCGCACATTATTATAATATGAAACATGTCCATTTAACCATAAAGCTGGAAGCGACAGTTACCGTTGCTTTGTGACTTATGTTAAAAGAATTAATTTAATACATTTCGGAACTTTTCACTGCAAGATTTTATTTCAAAATTAAAGATCTTATTTGGTGTTTTTTCGACCGTCTCAATGTATATCACTATATAATATTCAAAGTTCTGCAGAATGTTTATTCATATTTATAAATTGAACGAGATAAAAATGGATTGATAGAATTGTTCACTGATAGCTTTTTACAAGACTACATTATAGTGTAATTTTTGTTGCAACATGTACGTACACGTTTATTTCTCTGTTGATAAAACCTACGTATAGACTCATGGTCGCAAACTTTCGAGCTGTCAGTTTGGTTACAGAACAATGATGAGTTATTAGTGTTTTTTTCTAGTTATGATATGTTTTAACACACTTTTGCTGAATAAGTACACTACATACAAATATCACAGGCTTGTTACTTTAAGTATGTTTCTGTGCTTCTCAAATAGTATCAATATATAGACAGCAGAGAAACATGAGATCCTATCATAAGCGCTAAAGCGTTTCGCATTACATACCCATAATGGTTTCATTTGTTGAAATAGATTAGTTCTTGCGTCAACAGGACATGACGACGAGCTTTGGAAATAAAAAGAAAAAATAGATTCTTGTGATTGTAAAGGTATTATTAAGAAAGTATGTTACAACTTTTGTAATTTCCGAGATAATAGAAGTACTTTGCTATTTTTCCTTGTTCATCATAACATTTTCGTATACATTCGGCTCAGTCACACATCACCGTGTAGAGCTAAACGTACACATAACGCACTTAATCCCACTTTTGTTTTGTTTAAAACATTGTTGCGCCATGTGGTCGTTAGAAGTACGTTCAATTCGTTATCCATACGGTTGTGTCCGTTATGTATACGTTCAATTCGTTATCCGTACGGTGGTATCCGTTTGACGCACGCTCAGTAAATGAAATTTTTGTACGTTTGTTATGCGTCTGTTGATGTTTGGCAGAGCCCGTTTGATGTTATTTGTATTTGTTGAAATTTAATGATCAAAAATCAAAATATAAAGGAAAAACAGCGAAAAACTAAAAAACAACAACAAACAAACAACAATCAAACAAATACAAACAAACAAACAAACACATAAAAAACACAGGGTACGAGTTCTATAAGTAATAATAATTTTAATCAAGCAGTATCGTATTTGAAATTTATATCCGCATTTAAGTAATAATCCTTGCAGTCAAAGTAATAAAATGTGAAGGGTTAAGCATTTAGTATCGAATTTGTAACCATACTTACAACTACTTTGTGCCTACGATAGCAAACACCCTGTTTTAATTAGAAGGAATTTCTTCAAAAAAATAAATAAGTAGAGCTTTTACTAATAATCTATTTAGGTCAAAAAAAGAAACAAGTTTGTTTCTGGTAACCCGTGCGCGTTTCTGTTAAGTTACATATATCCTGCATTATTTTTTTTTTGGTATTTCGTATCAAAAAAAAATCTTATTGTTGATAAATAAAACAATTCTGTAAAAAAGCTTACTGGAGACTTGCGTAAAAGCAAACAAAGATGCAACAAAACAAGTCGCATGTTGTATTATTGAACATGAAAAAGAAACCAAGGGCGGCTAAAGTTATATACAAAACTTTTATGGTTAATAATGATATTAATAAATAATATAAGAAACCAAGAGCATTGTTTTAATGTGTTTTTCCTTCTGCATTTTTTGTAAAAAAAGAAAAATAGCATATCGCATTGCATTTTTGAAAAGTAAAAAATAAAAAAGCGCATATCACATTGTACTTTTCAAGCATGTTACCAAATTTTTTTTTTAGCCTTATAATTACAGAATGATATGTCTTATTCAATCAGCAAGTGTAAGTTTTGTAAGAAAAAATAAGGATGAAAATCTCTTGCCAGTTAATTGATTCACTTTTCTAGCTTTGTTGCTTCTATTTGCATATCCTCAACAAATAAACTGAAAACGAGTGCTTCATTGATGCTTCATTGATCCTGTCATGAAATGGCCCGAGGATTATAGAAGAAAACTGACCTCTTTTCGACTTAATTTGATGGAATCCACTTGAATATAAAGACCTCTTTAGAAGCTACAAAGATCGGTCAAATACAAAATTGTTCTAATTTCACAGGACCATCCTTAACACTTAAGTGGTCAAGAGGGGGTCCATATGGACCTAACATTTGCTATTTGTTATTGCTCGTCAGCGCAAAAACGCAAAGTAAATTTTCACCGTCCTTTTATGTATTTGTCTAACTTTACCATACGCTTCACTTGGTGGCAAAAAAAAAATCGACCCACCTGTACATACTAAGGTTTGGTCATGATTCAGTGTTAAGACATTCCTTAACTTAAAGGGTCAGAACATTGTATATCACAAACAAAAGGACATGTTTTAAAAGCTTTTGAGAGTCTCATCAATATTTTCATATTTTTTTTTGTCTAGTTGAAATATCTATTGCAAAAATCTGGTTAATCTTGTAAAATATATAATGTCATCTAAACCGGTAGTTTTAGGTAATATTTTCTTACTTTTTTGAGTAATTCTGTTAGCTTTAAAAATATTGGTCCAAATGGGGCAATACATTTTTTCGGGAATATTTGATTTTATGGCACTGACTTGCAGTGTTAATGTAAATTACGAAATTTGCTATTTAAATTCGGCGTACGTGAAGCCTTAGTACTTGTCAAAATCAAGATTCCATGTCTATAAAGTAAGCGGTTAATGCTCTCCGGATTTTGCTTGTATTAAGAGCAATTGTGGCTGAAGTGGTTTTACCGGTTATTATGCAACACACCACTACTTATCTAACGTTCACAAATACAAAGGATGTTCCACATGCATGCAATGCTAATGCAATTATGTAAACCACGTTTTTCAAAGTATTCGGAAACCTCTAATTGGATGTATTATGGAACGTTTCCGTGATACTCTCAAGGTAATACTGAAGAAACACAATTGTTTGCTTTTCATAATTCGTAACTTTCATTAAGACAAAGTAACACACAACGTTAAACGAAAATAACTGTTGGTTTATTTATGAAAAATGTTTTAAACGGGATTCAACAATGTAAAATGTCCTTTAACGAACCAAGTTCAAGATAATTTCATAATTAAGCATCCATTATCATGTATTTCTGAATAAAATCAAGCACTTAATCAAAAACAATGATTCTATGTGTTTAAATGACAGCATTTCTTGTATTCCAGGTACCAGATGCATGAAATAAAGCATCTTCTTCTAAGAGCATCGTATAAGTATAACTACACACAGAAAAAAGTTGTGTTAAAAAGGGAACATGGTTAACAGGTTGGGTTAAATTTTGCACAATGTTGGGTAAAATTTGACATAATGTTGGGTAATGGTGCACGTTTTACCCAACATTGTGTCACATGTGTTGATATCAAAGGGTATTTGATATTCTATGCAAACACTCTCGAAACAAAGTTTCTTCTCAGGTTTGTGACAAACAAGTGATACTAGAAATAAAAACCATAATGAATTAATTATAATGGTGTTATTATCATTAAAGTCGTGGTGAAAGTGCCACAATATTCAAAACATTACCGAAAGTTTCGAATTTTATCAAAAAGACGTAATACGGCACAAGCTTGCACTTACTTGTACTTAAAATTACGTTAAGACATGAAAGTAGTTTTAGAATTTAACTTAATTGTACCATATACGGAGCAAATGCAATAATTCAGGGCACGCACCTAACGTTGATGTAATTAGCCTACATATACAATGTAGAGCATCAATAAAAACATCATGCACACAGTTAACGTATTGATAGCCACATGACCGTTATCAATCAGTAATAAATAATTCTGCCAATTTTCCATTCAATGGAAATGACTATCAATAGCGGTATCTTATATCCAGCTTGCTATATGCTCACCTAAATGAACGACGCGTAGCGACGGTTGATTTAAGCTTAAATGAAATTTAAGAGGCATTTACTGACATGAAATTAAAAACAAAACTCAAGATTACTCTACTGATTTTACAAGTTTCATTAGGGTGTTTCATTTGCTATTCACTACAACCAACCTTCATGACTAGTTATTTTTTCAAACTTAATGGTAATTTTAGTGCAGCCCTTTGTTAATCCTAAAAATAAATGTAATTATAGCTTCATTGTTTGAATTACAAAAACAAACATTTGTAGAGTGGAAGGAGTCAATTTAAGTATTAGTATACCAAAATTATACGTTCAATTGACAAGATGGGTATTAACTATTATAGATGAACTGGACAAGAGAATATACAACACTGACCAAGTTTAAAAACAAAATACGGCATTGTGGCTCTATTGATACCCGCAAATATAAACGGCCTGGTGGCTTTCAATATAATATGCTTAAATAAGAGGCATTTACTGACATGAAATTAAAATGTTAAGCCATTCACTACTGTAAAAACTGTCTGAATTCATGGCCCTGAATTGATGTAAGGCTGAAACATTTCACAAAGTACCTAATCCCCTTATACTTAAAATTGACATACGCAGGTGTGCTGGTGTCTTTAATGACCATTTCCAGCCCCTAGAAATCAAAAGGTGTAATAATAATGTTCAGACATTTATTTATTTATTTATTGACATCTTTAAAGAAGGTAGCCTTATCAGTGGTCCAACATACTGGATTACATAGTAAACATTTAATGCCGGTGGGATTAAAAATGCAAAAAATTAAGAATAGTGAAACCGATCGAGATTTAGAATACTAATAAAAAATAAGGTAGCACTGAAACTCAAAACTAAACATAAAACATGTTAAAACAATACTCGAACATTCAAGCTTCATTGGTGAAAAAATTAAAATTAAATTAAAAAACCTCGGTCTATTAGTATCTAATGTAGCGATGCAAACATTTTAATGCTTGGTCTTTATAGCAATAGCATGCTGAAGGAGTTAGACACCATTAAAGAAAAGAGGAGTACATAATTTGCTGACATTTTACTATTGCCATTAACATGACATTTAGCTCTGCGAAAAATCGCTTAGAAATACAGACAATGTACTTCTATCTAACCAACGATGAGCGGTTAAATTGTTTTACAATCTGTATCACTACTTTTTGAGTACATTAATGACAAAAAATGAAAAGCAGTATGGTAGAAACGATCTTTTGATAATCAAATAATATGTGAATGCAATATTTGACACGATATCAACCGTAGATTTGGGTTTTAGTTTCCCCGTTCATCTACGGTATTTTGATTCGATAAAACTGACATGTTCTAATATTACTCGGGTTCGCCTTGGAAAAATAGAAAAAAAGTTTCGAGAATGCTTGCGCAATTGCGCATGCAATATGTTTAGTCCAATCAAGATTATAACGGGGATAACATAGAAATATATCATGATAATAATCAAATATTACAAAATGGAAAGATGTTTTTCTTAAAGCAGTAAACAATTCTTTTATTCATCTATAAATGCAGGGTTGGACTCTTATCAATCTATGTATTATAGTACATACTATATTTTCAATCATATACATCAGTGTATTGTCTAATTACCTCTAATGATGAATCCTATTGATTGATGCAAGATGCTTTCAATGAAACGTAAATTGCTGACATTTTACTATTGCCTTTAACATGACATTTAGAAACACATTTCAATGTGCTATTTTCTAATCAACGACAGGCGGTTAAATTGTTTTACAATCTGTAACACTACTTTTTGAGTACATTAATGACCATAACATGATGGAAAATGAAAAACAATATGGCAGAGCAGTATAGCAGAAACATTTGTATAATAATCAAATAATATGCGAATGTTATATTTTCATGTTTTACCCCATATCAAGTGTAGATTGGGATTCTGGTTTCCCCATCCATCCACGGTATTTTGATTCGGTAAAAACTGGAATGGTCTAATTTCACTCGGCTTCGCCTTGGAAAAATAGAACATTTCAGCTTTCATCTCTTGACAATATTTGTACTAATGCACTTAAAACATTCATTGTTTGTATACTAATAGCTTAATGCCAGGTTATGTTTTTCTAATCCCTACAAAGTGTATACTTCTGATTTGGACAGGTGGATGCATACATCAATCAAGTAAATAAATTCAAAGAAAATAAATTTACAGATAAGAATGCTTGAGCAATTACGCATGCAATATGTTTAGTCCAATCAATGGTAGAAGATGTATGTAACACAGAACTATATCATGACCATATTCAAATACCGGGGTATAACAAATGGAATGATGTTTTTTTCTTTGAAGTATGCAATTCTTGTAAACATCCATAAATGCAGGGTTGGATTTATATATGTAGGAAAATTAGAATTATTAAACCTAACGAGACTTAGAACATTAGAAGAAATAAAGTATAATTTAGTGAACAGTTTCAGTATAATTCAGCATTGAAATGCCTTTTCTATTAGCATGCGACATAGCTGTTCTCTTTTTATCAGAAACAATAGTAAATTAGAGTGTCAGATAATTGCTCTTTAAAGGTTTCAAGATAAGATATTTGAAGCAAGGTTGAAACATACAGTGTATTCATGCAGTGAAGATTAACTAGTTTCAACCGGATAAATCTTGGAACTAATGCATTGGTTAAATATAAATATGTCTTTATCTAGATTTTTGG
>JXSR01S067569.1:92087-119351 GCA_000969725.1 Ophiothrix spiculata | reverse complement strand
TCGGGGTACCAGTGAAAAGCAATTACGTCTTGGCTATGTCCAAAATAAATCCTGATGATAACTTTTATCGCTAAAATACTAGTTTTTCAACACAAACAAATTTATTTTCTTCAAAACCAATTGATGAGATATATACGATTGCTGACCTTTAATAGTATTAAGAGTATATGTATTCTTCACTAAATCAACGTGATCATGATTAGTTGTAAAAACATATTTATTCCTTTTGCAAAGTAGTTATTTAAATTATTATAGGTCAAAATTCCAACATATATTTTATATTACGATTTCTAATATATGGTAGATAGCATTACTTAACTGCTTGCAAGGATGTTTAGCTTTAATGTTTTCCATAGAAATGTATTTAGAAATAACTTAAGAAGGATACACCTAAATAAGTACCATACATGTCAAACATGTTAATATTGGACTTTAATGTGTTGCATGCATTTCATTATTGTTAAAATTTTGAACGATATAAAGTAATTTAAGGGATAATCCTTCACCTTGGCTTAGGTGCGTTTTTTAATACTTTGTATATTAAACAATGAATAATGTAAAATGTACGACCCGCGCTTATAAGTAGTTTATTACATTTAGAGTTCCTCCTTCAGCAAAATGGTCAGAAGAAAACCGCACTTTTTGACCGCTCAATAAAGTGTCATCGGCCTCATTGCAGTCAGGTGACACATAGGCCTACTTCACGTCCATTTATATTTGTTAATCTCTTGTTCAAGTACACTACCATGAACAGTTGTGTTATAACGCAGCAGTACACAAATGCACGCTACAAATCAAGACTGAATATTTTTTTCTTCTTTTTCTTGTTTTTTGACCAACTCTGAATGGCTAGTGGACATTTTATATAGGGTTTTGTGGCTACAAATCACTATCAAGAAACGACGTTTTATCGTATTGACTGTATGTTATGCAAATAACCGTTAACCATTATTTATAAACTACTTTTGCTATTTCTCTTGAGATATATAAACTTGAAAGAAATTCCTAGGGGATTTAATATTTGTTTCCGTTTAATTTCAAAGGATAAATAAGAGACCTTTACTTTTAAATTTATACCTTCTTTTAAACACGGTAAAACTATAGAGAATATTTATATTGCTATATATAGATTGCTCTTCTCATCATATTTACTATATCTTTTATTTTAAATATTGGTTGAATACATTTAATCACCGCTGAAACATATATTTAAATTCATCTATTACCTTTGATAAAAAAATATATTGTATCTTAATTTTAAAGACATTTATTTGATACTATAGAACAGTATAGAATGTCATGTATTATGGACACAAGACTCATAAAACAAAACCATTCTACTTTGCTTACAGTGGGATACTTGTCAGTTATGATAAAGTGTTTCCTAATTTTAAATTGTGAACGATATAAAGTCGTTCAAGGGATAATTGTTCACCTTGGCTTTAGTGCGCTACTCTTTATATGAATAATCTGAAATGTACGAGACCTACTGAAATGTAGTGATTACATTTTGAGTCCTCCTTCAGGCAAATACGGCACTTTTGACCGCTCAATAAAGTGTCATCGGCCTCATCGCAGACTGTGACACATGCATCACGTCCATTTATATTTGTTAATATCTTGTTCAAGTGCCCTACCGTGATCAGTTGAGTTATAACGTAGCAGTACAAACACGAACGATAAATCAGACTGAATATTTTTTCTTTTCTCCTTTCTGTCTTTTTTTTCACTATTCCTGAATGGCTTGTATAAAATTTAATGTTTATCCCGGCTTCAGATTTAGCTAGGTGCTTCATGAAAGCCAGTCTACATGTATTTAGGAGACTGATTGTTCCAACAAACACTCCAGGCTAGTTCTTTAAGTTTAAAATTCACTTTTTGTGTTTATATCTGACATCTTCAGTTAAGCATGTGATTATAGAAGTGACAATTACCAAATTACCAAATACCAATAAAGTTCAAATGCCTTGATGAACTTGAAAGCATACACGATTACAGATTATATCAAATGTAATTTCATTGTCAAAGAGATTACCCATCAGATTAGTAAGTAATAAAATTAAACATTTGATGAAGTAAGTAAATGCAATATATATAGTAGATACTAATTATGAATTATGAAGCCAGCCTCGTTTCGCACTTAAGTTTCTCACACAGGCTACAAGCCAGTCTGCTACAAACAGTAAGGAAACGGTGTTTTATCGCATTCACGTATGTTATGCAGTTAACCATAAACCATTATAGACTACTTTTGCTATTTCATTTGACGTATAATGTACAAACTGAAAAGAGTCTTATCGAGCGTAAAAGGAGAGCTTCCGCGACTGACAAGAAATTTCCTAGGGGATTTAGAATTCTTTCCGTTCAATTTCGACATTTATTATTGTTTTAAAGGAGAAGGAGAAGATTTTCAAATAATTGTGTACTTTGTTTCAACAGAAGATAGAATATGTAGATAGAGGTGATATTTATTTGTAATATTGGTTCAATAAATGTTATCACCTTAGAAATAAAGCATTAAAAACTAAGATCAAAAAGACTTTGGTACTGTATTTCTCAAAACATAAAATACATGATGATACCAAATATCATGTATTTTAAGCATGAATTGCAAAAAGCAAACTCTACTTTACTTGTTTAACGTTTTAATAGTGGTGTACTTGTTAGTAGACAGACAAGAATTGTGCCATATCAGGGTTTTTTTCACTATTTTGAATGTGAATTTTCAAACTTAATTTCAGGTACCGTAATTCGGGCTACTTCACAAATCACTATACTTTCGATGAATACAATCTTGAGCTAATTTCATGTCTAACACATACAGAAAATCTTTATCGTAATAAAACAATCGTTTTAAAGTGTTGAATTGTATGTAAGATTTCACCATCGGATCTTTTAGAAAAAAACAAACATTTAAGAAAAAACGTATAATATCATTTTTATACAAACTTTTGTAACTACATAAATGGGTCATGTACACTCTTGAATTGGGATTATTTACAGTATATACAAATACACCTCCAACGAGCTGACACCAACATTTGTTTAAGATACATTCGGAAATTCGCGACTATTCGACACGAAAACTAACAACACACTTATTATTGACGATTTTTTTCTGATCATTCTGTTCGAACTACAGGTCACCATCTTTGGAAATACTGTTATTAATAAATTAAATTGAAAACCCAAAATTGTCCAAAAACTCATTTTAAATGATGAATAACTTGAATTGTGTCTACATTTTAATAAAGCATCAATCTTCTTTTGTCAGTCTGATAAAGTATTATTGACCTCCTCGTCGGCATGTGCTTCTTGTCCAGCTATATTGTTAATCTCGCTTTCAAGTGATCTTCTCTACAGTAAGGAAGTACTCTAGACAATTACTTTCTTTAAGTTCTGAATTCATGTATATCATAGTAGCCAAATGGCATCAATATGTATACAGCACAGAAACATGAGGTTCTGTCATAAGTTTATAAGGTTTCATATTACATATATAGCAGTAGTGATTTGTCAAAATCGATAAGTTAGACACAATGATACATTTTTGAAATCTAAAGAGAATGTGAATCTAAAGATTGTATGTATGTATGTATTATTCTTTTTTTTTTAACGACAACATCACAGGTGTTAAATTTTTAATGAAATTTTTCTACACACATTACATACCATATCCTCAATAACCAAACTTAATAAATCAAACTGTTTAAGAAACGAATGTTAACCTTATTATGGGTAATTGCTGACATAATCAGTTGAAATTAAAAGAGTAACTCGTGTTATGTCTCGCATTGTTTTAGTTTGACATCTTAAAATATCCGCAAATGGATAAAAGAAATCTCACCTTTAAATTTCAAAAGAGGGTACTTGTCAGTGGAAACATGAGATATTTGTCACTTTACGGATGAGAAATGTGCCACATTGACTGCTTTTAACTGCTAATATTGATTTTAATCGAGTGTATTTTATATATGTTTTTGTAACTTTTCTAAATATATACTAAATCAAATATTATTTCATGTTAGGTTTTGCATCAATGCACACATATATGTTTCTAGAACATTTTTGTTTTCGAAATCTTAATATGAATGTCTTTATTTATATTTCTCATAAAATTTTGTAATCGTAAACTTCTGCCCAAAAAAACATTTTACATATTAAAAGTATAACTATTATGACAATACTGTACTATATATATATACAGATACACAAAACATGAATCGTAATTGGTATTCAAAGGGTTTAAATCATACAAACACACGGTGGGCAAATATAATTATCATGCTTGTAACATAGACTAAGACCTTATGACAAAGGAGACGGTTTTATATAAAATTTATATATTTGTTGTGACCATTTTGGATACAGCTAGCTCTTCACCTTCAATTTCAACTTATGGCAACATTATTCACTTAAATAACTGTTTTGTAAAGGAATAAGAATTGTGCTCGTGGAATCGTGCCATATTAGAAATATATTGATCAAATACCTGGGATAAAATTAAGTGAATGATGTTGATGTTATTTGAGGCGCACTTTAGGTTGAACCTGCTTTATCTTGCTTTATGTGTTTCTTATTATGATTCAGTCATTTTACAATAAATCATATTCGGTTTTGACATCAAGAGGTTTTAAATTTACGAATCGGATAACTTACAGTTTTAACTGAGTTATACAAACACTCTCTCAGCAAAGCTTTATCTCAGATACGCTATACTGCACGCTACACTAAAAGGTCGTTGGCTGAGTTACGAGACAGTTTCCAATGAAAAAAGTGCATCCTTAGCTGAAAAAGCACGCTCTTAACATGCAATTTATATTTTATGGAAACATCCTTCAATATAAGAACTCTTTTTGTAAAATGCTTGAAATTGAACGATTTTCATAACACTAAACATTTTTGCCATTAGATTCTACCTTGACGGTGTATGTTTGCAGAGGAATTTTAGTCTACGGACGTGTGTTTTTCACATAAATATAGGCCATCGCTTCCATTTAAATACAGTATTTATCAATCTCTTTTATTAATTTCTCTTGGTAATATAAATGAACGTGTTCTGATTATGCGTTTCACAGCCACTTCTTAATCTTGTCGGTAGCAGCCCGCTAGTCCGAAGGTTCGCAAAATGAAATAAGGTTCGCTGGTCCGAAAATAGAATAATGTTCGCTAGTCCGAAAATAAAAAAAGGTCCGCTAGTCTGATTAATGCTCGATTACTTGTAGAACTAAGTTTTTTAGAGAAAGATGTTGATATTGTTATATGAGTAAAGTCTAATTTACTTTTTTGTACCATTCACATTGAAGCTAAAAATGTAAATCATATTGCATACATTATTGATATCAAGACATTCAAGTGTTCTTAAATTTACATATCGGATCAGTTTTAACTGGAGTATACAAAGGCTACTCATTAGGTTTTTAAGGTAACAAAACAAATACGTTATATTTGAAAAGAAATGTCTTTGCCTGAGTAAGGAGACAACACGCACTCAACATGTAATTTAGATTTTGTAACAATATCCTAAAAGAAATCGTTTGTAAAATGTTTGAATCTAAGGCATTAGACAAATAATCTTCTGTGCGAGGTTTTTCCATACGAGTATGTTTGGATATAAGTTGTATTATTTGGCGTCTGTTTTTGTACATAAATATTGACAACAGACACTGGTTTCCGTTCCTACTTCTATAGAAACAACTACAAAGGTACCTGTGATAGAATGGAGGAAAAGTAATACAAATATGAAATTCAAATCCAAATCAGGGAATCAAGACTACAACAGAGCAGTACAAAGGCAAAAATAATACTTAATAGGAAAATTATGTAATCTGCAGACAATTATTAATCTCAATATCATATAACCTCTGCGATGGCAATTTAACTGAAAGAGATAGAGAATTAAAGAATTGAAATTCGAAAGTATATACATTTTTAGCAATCATTATAAAGAAAAACAACACTGGAGGTGTTTTATAGTAATTATTGCATGTTTGAAACAACCGTATAGTACGAGCTGGGAAGTCATTACTTATAAAAGAAGCCTCATAGGTGATGAATATGAAACAAATGCAATTTATATGAAAGTAAAATCAAACATTGAATACGATCAAATAATTACATGAAATAACTGATATGAACTTTGACATGTTGTATTATATTAACTTTGTTTTATATTTGTTTATCTCTATTAAATAACGTAAACTCAACTCTTAAGGAATAACCTACTGTACACATTAAACAAAATAAATCTAATAGAAAAAAATATATCAACTTTTGTTTGTTTGTGCAAAAGTCAAAATGTTCTTCGTTTTTAATGTGTTTTTATTCTCGAATAATACCAATGTTTATGGCATAAAATATAAGATCCAATAATGCGCTTTAGGTGGTTTCATATTGCATACTCAAAATGATATCATATGTCAAAATATATTTATTTGGGTGTCAACCAGACACTATGACAAGTTTTTAGAAACCTAACGAAAAATACGGAGCGTATGAATTTGTATGAATTTGATATATTTATTAGGTAGTAATTATAAAGAAGCATGTATCTAACAGGTTTAGTAACTGTCGAGAGATACCCTGATTTTACCTGGATTAATGTATTTATCATTCTAATATATAATTAGTGATTACTTGAAAATGAAAATAATGGTTGATATACGATCTAAATTACACACGTTTTTGTTGTTATTTCTTAAATGAAAGAGTATCTAAAATTCGTACTGAAAATTTAAATTTATATTCTACTTGAATTCATAAGCAGAAATAAAATGTGTAATTTGTGCTCCGTCGCGCATTATTCTGATATGGAACATGCCCATTTAACCATAAAACTGGAAGCGACAATTACCGTTACTTTGTGACTTATCTTATATAGGGTGATTCAGATAAGTATGGACTACCTAAAGAATTAGTTATTCTACCCTCACGATAATATCCTTATCAAGAAACAACTGGTTGTCAAACATCTTTACAGAAGATATAACAACCCGAGTAGAGAGGTTTTCTCTATGAAATTAGTGTATGTATATGTGTGGACATTTTCAGACCATTATATACAGTGTTTAAGATAGGTTCCGTTAAGACAATTCATTTACTTATACATTGAGAGGGAGACCGGTCTTTAAAAAGTCACTGCTACAAAGTCATGAAGAACCGGCAAGGTGAACTTCATATGGGCTCATTTAATACAGGTTTCAACCTCCAAGTAACAGTCTTTTTCACAGTTCATATAAAAATGCTGCGTTTCATTCAATTCGGTATACTTTTAAATTAGGTACTTATCTAAATCACCCTATATGTTCAAATAATTTAATGCAATATGGAACCTTTCTCTGCAAATTTAAACCAAAAATAGCAGGGATAAAATTTACAACAGTTATTTTTGGTTTTATTTCTACTTTCCTGATCAACCACATGTATATATGAGGCAGATAATATTTAAAGTTTTGCAGAATGTTTATTCATATTTATAAATAGAATGAGATAAAAATGGTTTGGTAGAATTGTTCACTGATAGCTCTAGAACATTTTACAAGACTATAGTGTAATTTTTGTTGCAACATGGACGTAAACGTTTATTGCTCTGTTGATAAAACTTTCGTATAGACTCATGGTCGCAGACGTTCGACCTGTCATTTTGGTTACAGAACAATGTTGAGTTAATAGTGTTTTTTCTAGTAATAATATGTTTTAACACACTTTTGCTGAATTCCAGGCTTGTTACTTTAAGTTTGTTTCTGTACTGCTCTAACAATATCAATATATAGACAGCAGAGAAACACGAGATCCTATAATAAGCGCTAAAGCGTTTCGTATTACATAGACATAATGGTATCATTTGTTGGAATAGATTAGCTCTGGCGTCAACAGGACATGACGACGAGCTGTGGGAATATAAACAAAAGTTAGATTCTTGTGATTGTAAAGGTATTATTAAGAAAGTATGTTACAACTGTTGTAATTTCCGAGATAATAGAAGTACTTTGCTATTTTTCTTTGTTCATCATAACATTTTCTCTCTTTATAGCTTAAACCTTAGGGCTCAGTCACACCTCACCGTATAGAGCCAAGCGTTCCTAAACGTACATAATCCCACTCTTGTCTTGTTTTATACATTGTTGTTCGTCATGTGTTCGTTAGAAGTACGTTCAATTCATTACCTATACGGTTGTGTCCGTTATGTATACGTTTAATTCGTTATCCGTATGGTGGTATCCGTTTGACGCACGCTCAGTAAATGAAACTTTTGTACGTTTGTTATGCGTCTGTTGATGTTTGACAGAGCCCTTTTGATGTTATTTGTATTTGGTGAAATTAAATGATCAAAAATCTAAATATAAAGGAAAAAACAGCGAAAAACTAAAAAACAACAACAAACAAACAACAATCAAACAAATACAAACAAATACACAAAAAACACAGGGTACGAGTTCTATAAGTAATAATAATTTTAATCAAGCAGTATCGTATTTGAAACTTATATCCGCATTTAAGTAATAGTCCTTGCAGTCAAAGTGACAATAAAATGTGTAGGGTTAAGCATTAAGTATCGAATTTGTAACCATACTTACAACTACTTTGTGCCTACGATAGCAAGCACCCTGTTTTAATTAGAAGGAATTTCTTCAAAAAACATCAGTAAAGCTTTTACTAATAAGCACTTTTTATAATAACAGAATGATATGTCTTATTCAATCAGCAAGTGTAAGTTTTGTAAGAAAAAAAAGGATGAAAATCTCTTGCCAGTTAAATTATTCACTTTTCTAGCTTTGTTGCTTCTATTCGCATATCCTCAACAAATAAACTGAAGACAAGTGCTTCATTGATGCTTCATTGATCCTGTCATGAAATGGCCCGAGGATTATAGAAGAAAACTGACCTCTTTTCGACTTAATTTGATGGAATCCACTTGAATATAAAGACCTCTTTAGAAGCTACAAAGATCGGTCAAATACAAAATTGCTCTAATTTCACAGGAACATCCTTAACACTTAAGTGGTCAAGAGAGGGGTCCATATGGACCTATCATTTTGTTATTGCCCGTCAGCGCAAAAACGCAAAGTAAATTTTCAATGCCATTCTATGTATTTGTCTTACTTTACCATACACTTCACTTGGTGGCAAAAAAGAAAAAGAAATCGACCCACCCCTTTCCATGCATATTACCATAAATAAGCATTTTCGAGGATGATCTTCAAAATTGTTTTGCTCATAAAATCGTAACTGAACAACTTTTTCAGGTTTTATTTCAGGTATGTATTTGTACTTACATACTGCAAATATGAGCTAAATTTTATTGACAAATTTCATTGGGAAATGCGTTTTCAAATTTTTGGCGGGAAACTTTTGACGCGACACGACAAATTGTTTTAAGGCGCCATTTTGAAACGATTTGTCTGATTTTCAATGGTTTTCTTTAATTTAGTTCTTTTGAAGTACTTTTCCTGTGACCAGTGTTTCAACGTAAAATTCTTTCGCACTAGTGCTTATTCTATGTTGGGTCCACATGGACCCCCCCCCCCCTGACTACTAACGAGCATGTGACAGACCTTCACCACTTAAGTGTTAAACCAGACAAGAACTTAAACAATTAACTTAAAATACTTACCCGCTTCAGTTTCGAATTCATTATTTTTTCAAAGTTTCGATACTGTATGTCTCTGAAAATTAAAATTATGTTGTTAGAAAATAAGCTTTGCTTCCCTGTCTATAATACTAGGGTTTGGCCATGGTCGGGACATTGTAATATCACAAACAAAGAACATGTTTTAAGAGTCTCATCAACATTTTCTTGCCATTTTTTGTCTAGTTGAAATATCTTTAGCAAAAATCTGGTAAATCTTGTAAAATATATAATGTCATCTAAATCGGTTGTTCTAGGTAATATTTTGTTACTTTTTTGAAGAATTTTGTTAGTTTTAAAAATATTGGTCAAACTGGGTCAATACATTTTTTCGGGAATATCTAAATTTTATGGCACTGACTTGCAGTGTTAATGAAAATTAAGAAATTTGCTATTTAAATTCGGCTTACATCATGTAAGCCTTATTTTTTGTCAAAATCAAGATTCCGTGCCTATAAAGTAAGCGGTTAATGCTCTTTGGATTTTGCTTGCATTTAAGAGCACTTGTGGCTGAAGTGGTTTACCGGTTATTAAGCAACACACCACTACTTAGCTAACGTTCACAAATGCAAAGGATGTTCCACATGCATGTAATGCAATTATGTAAACCACGTTTTTCCAAGTTTTCGGAAACGTCTAATTGGATATATATGTATGGAACGTTTCCGTGATACTCTCAAGGTATTACTGAAGAATCGTAATTGTTTGTTTTCATAGTTTGTAACTTTTATTATAGGACAAACAAACACGCAACGTTTAACGAAAATAATGTTAGATTGAAAGAATGTTGCTTTGTTTATGAAAAATATTTTAAACATGATTCAACAATGTAAATGTCTTTTAACGAACCAAGATAAATTTCATAATAAAGCATCTATTATATTTCTGAAATTAAAATTAAGCACTTAATGAATAAAATATTGATTTTATGTGTTTAAATGACAAAATTTCTTGTATTCCAGGTACCAGCTGAATGAAATAAAGCATAGCATTGTGTAACTACTATGACATAATAAAAAATGGTTTGTGTACTACAAAACTGAATAGTTGAATTTCAACTCAAAATTAGAAAACATATTAAGACAATATGCTTTACAATTGGGACAAAAATAAAACAAAACAAGATATAAATTTCAGGGGAAAAAAGCTGATGTACGGGTTTTACATGTAAAGTAAATGAGGTGACTATAATTCTATGGAAGACGGACTTAGATGCCATCAGGACCAAGATTACCTTTACACAGGTATTTCAGTATTTGTCAACATCATTATCTCACAAATGCACATAAATATTAAGTTCATATGATGTAGCGATTATTTATCAAAATGGTATCTCGACTTTTTACCTTTCATTGACATCTATCGTCTTTTTCATCATAAATACCACTTTGTTTTTTTCAAATTAACCAAAGAGCGCACTTGGTCATATTTTGTGCAAGATGATTTACAAAAAATATTCGATTGAAAAGGTCGGAATATTACACATTGATTCATTGTATGTTTCATGTTTTATTAAAACTTTCATCTATTTGTGACCCGGGGGTCAAATTATAAGATAAAATTACATAACACATAAATATTTTAATACAGATAAATATCTAAAAAATACACACTCAAAATGAACATACAAAGTATAAATGATAATGATTACTATATTGCACATTACTTTGGTTTTCAAAATAAAGGGAATGATTACAAACAATTAATATAAAACAATCCACAAGCTCATACTCTAGCCATCAAAGGGAAATTGCGCATGATAAAAAGTGAATAAATTGCTACGGTGGTTTGCCTGCAGAATCAGATTCTATCGGTTGAGCAGACTGATGAAATAGGGAATAGGGCTTAGCTGATAACGTGCAGTTCTACAGCGCAGCTGGGAGATTTTGTGTGCATTGCGAAGCTTGCGTCCATGAGTCTCCAGACTAGATAGAGGCTGAAGATCTTTTGTACGCTCTAATTTGGAAAGCCCTTCGGCAAACCTGCGACAATGATCTTCCCTTCTATCCGACAGTAGCTCAAGGCCACAAGTCTCGACTGCATCAGCGTAGGATGTGTACCTAAGATGATTCTGCATGCACGCCGTTGGAGCTGTTCCAGTGCTTGATTCTGGTGGTGAGAAATGGAAGAGTGCCATGTTATATCAGCATACTCCAACAGAGGTCTAACATAGCCTTTATAAACAATAATCAGCTCTTCATCACTGAACCCAAATTTCTTTAATAACTTCAGCATATACAGTTTCTGATTGGCTTTTTTTGTTATCTCATTGACATTTTTATCCCATTTTAGGTCATTTTGGATCCAGATGCCTAGAATGTTGGCTTCAGTTACAAAACTAAGAGGAACCCCAGAAATTGCTAGTTCAGTATGATCAGGAATTTCTGTTTTAAAGCACACCTGGAGGGCCTGACACTTTGTTGGATTCAAGCAATTGCCCGTAATCACAATTAGCTGAATTACCTCAACATCATTCCTGTCAGTTGTAACCATAATTAATTAATTAAGTTCAATGGTGTTATTAAGGTTAAAGTCGGGGTGAAAGTGCCACAATATTCAAAACATTATTGAAAGTTTCAAATTCTATCAAAAAGACATAATACAGTACAAGTTTGCTCTTGCTTTTATATACTTAAAAAAACACATGAAAGTAGTTTTAGAAAACATTGGCTTGACACTTAATTGTACTATACAATATACGGGCAAATGCAATGATTCAGGGCACGTATCTAACGTTGATATAATTAGCCTACATATATGTACAGCACCAGTAAAAACATCATACACACAGTTAACGTCTTGATAATCACATGATCATTATCAATAATTACAGTCTACCAATTTTCCATTAAATGGTATACAAATATTGAATTCCTGAGAGTGCAATAGTACAAAATATATCGTGAGGTCAAATTCGGACTTGTCTATTTCACGATCAGTCCAAATTTGACCGAATGATATATTTTAACTATTGCACGTGCATAGGTATTCAATATTTGGTTTATATCATGATATCACACAGGTTTGTTTCATGCCGTGCAATGGAAAAAAATTATTGCATGGCTCACATCACTACAATCATGATATAAAAATGAATTTCAATAGCGGTATCTAGAAGGAATCAAGTCAATTATTAGTATACCAAAAATAATACGTTCAATTGACAAGATTGCAATAATTTATTTATGGATGAACTGGATAAGAAAGAATACAGTACTGACCAAGTTTAAAACAAACAAACAAACAAAGCAATACGTTATTTTATATTCAATATTATGCTTCAATAAAAGTCATTTATTGACATGAAATTAAATATTACGGCATTTACTACTGTACAAAATCTGAATTCATGGGCCTGAATTCAATTGATATAAGAGTGAACCAATGATCTCAAAACGTATATTTTATACTTAAAATTGACATACGCAGGTGTGCTAGCGTCTTTAATGACCATTTTCATCCCCTAGAAATCAAGGCGTGTAATATGATTGTTCAGACATACCGGAATACATAATAAACATTTTAATGATTGTTGGGATTAAAAATGCAAGAAATTAAGAATAGTGAAACCGATCGAAATTTAGAATACCAATATAAAATAAGGTAGCACTGAAACTAGAAATGAAACGTGTTCAAAACAATACTCGAATATGTAATGTTTCATTGGTGAGAAAAATAAATTAAATTAAATAACCTCGGTCTATTAATATATAATGTAGCGATGCAGACAGTTCCTGTGCCAAACATGTTAATGTTTGGTCTTAATAGCATGCTGAAAGAGTTGGACACCAGTAAACAAAAGAGGAGTATAGCGTGTGTTATATTTATTGCTAAGAGGTTTCAAGACAAGATAGTGGACACATACTGTGCATTATGGCACATAATGATATTTATCAGACACATCTTAAATCAATGTATTGTTTAAATACCTCTAATGCCAAGTCGAGTCCCATTGATTGATACAAGATGAATTCTATGAAGAAAAAAATGGCTGACATTTTACTACTACTGACATTTAGAAATACATACAATGTGCTTCTATTTATCAACAATCGGCGGTTAAATTATTTTACAATCTGTTACAATACTTTTTGAGTAAATTAATGACATAACATGATGGAAAATAAAAGAGCAGTATGACAGAGCAGTATAGCAGAAACAATCTGTATAATAATCAAATAATATGTATATGTAATAGTTTACACGATATCAACCATAGATTGGGTTCTGGTTTCCCTATTCATCAGCGGTATTTTGATTCGTTAAAACCTGACATGTTCTAATTTCACTCGGCTTCGCCTTGGAAAAATAGTTAAAAAGTTTCAAGAATGCTTGCGCAATTGCGCATGCAATATGTTTTGTCCAATTAAAGTTATAACATAACATAGAAGATAATCATGATGATATTCAAATATTACTATAACTTATAAGGAAAGATGTTTTTTCTTAAAGCAGTATACAATTCTTTTATATATCTATTAAATACAGGGTTGGACTCTTATTATTCTGTGTATTATAATAGTACATACTATATTTTCAATCAGATACATCTTAAATCGATGTATTGTCTACATACCTTTAATGCCGAGTCCCATTGATTGATGCAAGATGCTTTCAATGAAACATAATTTGGTGACATTTTACTAATGCCTTTAAAATGACATTTAGAAACACATTCAATGTGCTTCTTTCTAATCAACGACCGGCGGTTAAATTGTTTCACAATCTATAACACTACTTTTGAGTAACTTAATGACATTACATGATGGAAAATGAAAATCAGTATGGCAGAGCAGTATAGCAGAAACATCTGTATAATAATCAAATAACATGTGAATGTACACGATATCAACCGTAGATTTGGGTTTTGGTTTCCCCATTCATCAACGATATTTTGATTCGGTAAAAACTGACACGTTCTAATTTCACTCGGCTTTGCCTTGGAAAATGTAAAAGTCAAAAGTTTCGACAATGCTGGCGCAATATATTCAGTCTAATCAAGGGTATAGTATAACATAGAACTATATCATGATAATATTCAAATATTATAAAATGGAAAGATGGTTTTTTTAAATAATAATAATAATAATATCCGGCATTTATATGCGCGCTATTCACCGAAGTACCATAGCGCTTGACATTATAACGCTGTTATTAAGAAATCGTCACAATCATTTCACCTCAACTAGATCACAATCTTAAGACGCAGACCTATCGGAATTTAGATTATAATATTCCCCTAACAGCTCCCCAATGCGCTTGGGTCGACGAAGCATTCGAGATTAAATGTCTTGCCCATGGACATTACCCGTTGGCCGAAGCGGTATACAATTCTTTTATACATCCATGAATGCAGGGTTGGACTCTTACCATTCTGTGCATTATAGTACATACTATATTTTCAATCAGATACATCTTAAATCGATGTATTGTCTACATACCTCTAATGCCGAGTCTCATTGATTGATGCAAGATGCTTTCAATGAAACATAATTTGCTGACATTTTACTATTGCCTTTAAAATGACATTTACAACTTTAAAATGACATTTAGAAACACATTCAATGTCCTTTTTTCTAATCAGCGATTGGCGGTTAAATTGTTGTACAATCTGTAACACTACTTTTTGAGTACCGTAACTTAATGACATAACATGATGGAAAATGAAAAGCAGTATGGCAGAGCAGCATGGCAGAAACAATCTGTATAATTATAATCAAATAAATTTTAAATGTAATATTTTCATGTTCTACACAATATCAAGTGTAGATTGGGATTCTGGTTTCCCCATTCATCAACGGTGTTTTGATCCGGTAAAAAACTGGAATGGTCTAATTTCACTCGGCTTCGCCTTGCGAAAATAGAACATTTCAGCTTTCATCTCTTGACAATATTTGTACTAATGCACTTAAAAACATTCATTGTTTGTATACTAATAAATTAATGCCAGGCTATGTTTTTCTAATCCTTACGAACACTTCTGAAAGTCCATACGTCTGATTTGGACAGGTGAATGCATACATCACTCAAGTAAATAAATTCAAAGAAAATAAATTTACAAGAAAGAATGCTTGAGCAATTGCGCATGCAATATGTTTAGTCCAATCAATGGTAGAAACTGTATGTAACACATAACTATATCATGACCATATTCAAATACCGGGGTATTACAAATATAAATGGAATGATGTTTTTTTTCTTCGAAGTATGCAATTCTTGTAAGCATCCATAAATGCAGGGTTGGATTTATATATGTAGGAAAATTAGAATTATTAAACCTAACGAGACTTAGAACATTACAAGAAATAAAGTATTATTAAAACTCGTAGTGAACAGTTTCAGTATAATTCAGCATTGAAATTCCTTTTCTATTAGCATGTGACATAGCTGTTCTCTTTTTATCAGAAACAATAGTAAATTAGAGTGTCAGATAATTGCTCTTTAAAGGTTTCAAGATAAGATATTTGAAGTAAGGTTGAAACATACAGTGTATTAATGCAGAGAAGATTAACTAGTTTCAACCGGATAAATCTTGGAACTAATGCATTGGTTAAATATAAATATGTCTTTATCTAGATTTTTGGTTGTGTAGAAAACAATTTAAAATACACGTGTATCTATGAGATAAACGATTAGCGATTTAATTGCTTTATAAGCCGTAGCATTACTGTCGAGAAATTACATGACCAAACACTAAAATACGTTGTTAGAATAATCAATGTGATATGTGAATGTGGTATTTAATACGATTGTTATCCCTCCAACCAGGAAAGTTGGCGGTCTTTCACAATTTTAAAGGAGATATTGTGGACATCAATGGATGTTGCTATTCCAAGGCTGTTACCTCGGTTTTGATGGAATAATTGATTCTTTTAACCATGTATGAGACTTTCAGGAGACAGCAATTGCGTATCATCTCAAAAGCCGATGTTAGTATAAATTGAAAGAAGAGACCGTACCATATACTTGTACTATTTCATAAAACAATCTAACTTTTGGTATGTCGATTTCAAGTTCGCAGGGTGGTAATCACCAAGGTTTATGTCGACAAGCCTTATGTAGACATTCATGTCGACATAAGCATTTCTCAACATGTCGACATGCAATCTCATTTGTCGACAAAACTGGGCAAATAAAATTTCATAAAAACTTACGACGAATTTATGGCTGTTTATTAGCAGTTGAGTTTTAAAGTGTTACATAAATAATTTAATACTTATTAGTTGTTCGTCATTTACAACCTTTTTTAAAGTTAATACGATGGTTCACAACAAACAGGTTACAAAATGTCAATTTTATATCATCCATTTTGTCGTACGCGGAAAGAACTAGCACATATATTAAATAGGTAATTCTATGTCTAAAACGGGTCATAAAGCGTATCAAAACAATTGTGTTTTTCCCACAAAAAACAACTCTTTGATATCAACTCAATGTCGACACATACGTCGACAAAAATTATTGCGACATGTCGACATGAAAAAAAAACAGTCTCGACAGAAACCTTAGTAATCACCATATCCTTAAGAAACTGCGTTATAGAAAGTAGCTTAGATGGACGAATGTTATCGTTTAGTAGAATGTGATGAAGTACTTTGTTTTGACAACTGATGAGGATAATATGCTGGTAGTTACTACATCGTCCAAGATTTCTTCGTTTTGGAAGCGGCATTACCATAGATTTGGTTCACTGCTTTCATATGGAGTTCCAAATTTTGTTGGAATATTTCAGCAGGGATGTCATTAGCTCAACAGCATAACTAAAAACAAATAGTTTGGGGTTGTATCAAATCCCTCATTCGTAGAACTATGGTAAACAATTATTATCATCAAATGACACAAATAAACTTTATCAACAACATGGTGAGTAACTCCTGTGAAAATTAGGCAAGCACCCTTGATGAAAGTGTACCTTAAAAACAAATTCAATATCCGGCTTTTGTACTCCTATTACAATAGACTTGCTCAGTAAGCTTTACAAGTCTTTCTTCATCGTCTGTAAACACTTAAATTCCCAAAAGGATAAATGCTTGATAAAGATTGTCTTAATGAGAAACTGCAGGCATTTGCTTTTAGATTAGTTGTTTAAAAATAACAAAAAAATCTTCATTCGCTTAAAACTGATTATCAAACAGGAAGACGTATAGTAGGTTAAGTTGTTATGGTAGTTTAATTGGAGTTTAACTCACAATGTTGTTGATAAAGTTTATTTTGTGTCATTTGATGATAATAATTGTCGCACCTCCGACTAATAAGTGACTTTCACCTATTTCTCATCTGACGTTTTAGTTATCCTTTCATATCGCCAATTGATGGCTTGGCATTAAATCTGTAACTGTATCATTCAAAGCTTTATAGACATACATGATGACTTTATATGTGATTCTTAGTCTAACAGGGAGCCAATGAAATTATTTATTTCAAACATGCATTGGATTTACATCCACTTCATTTGTCATCATAAATGCCCCTGAAAGGCAGCGAACCATGACCATCTGATAGTAGATAGGATATGAATGCTCGACCTCTGCAATCTATGGTAAATTGAATACTTACAAAATATGAATGCAAACAAATCTCTGAAAATGCTTTCACATCACTAAAAAGCATTCCCATGTCTATATCCCATTCATAGTCTCATATTTGATTTTGTAGTTTGCTGTTTAGACATTCTTAGATAATTGTTATAGTATATAATTGCTATACTTAAACAGCCGGTACAAGAAAACCCCAACTCCATGAGCTCCCCTCTGCAACTATATACTATAACAATATTCTTACAATGTCTAGAAAAGTCAAGTACCAGGTCAAATGTGACACTATGTTTGGGATATAGACATGGAAATACTTTTAAGTAATGTGAAAGCATTTTCAGAGATGATAATTTGCAAGTATAATTTACAGAAGGGAGTTATTGGAGGTGTTGTTTTTTGTTTTGTACTGGCGTATTCAATAATGCATTTATCTCCCACATGGTGTTTTATTGAGCTTCTTTCATCATGTTTAGTTCATGCCAGATAATGTCAGCAAGAATAACCCTTCTGGAATCATTGAGAGATAACGTAATTATATTTTCCCAAATGAAGACTGGGTAGCTTAAAAATACGCTAGAATGATAATATTGCCAAGATATATTGAGTGAATAAACGAGTGAGTAATTAATTGAGCTTCAGTGATGTTCTGCTATTATTAATTAAATATAGATATGCTTGGAATGCATTTAAAAATATACATTTATTTTGAGATCAGTGACTTTATTAAATACTTACAAAATAAGTGCATACAACTCTGGGTTAATCAACATGACGTTTATCATCGGTGTCAAGGAAATGTTGTGTTTATTGTTATATTGCAAGAGTAACCTTTCATGTATTTTCAACATTTATTAAAAACCTTACTCAAAATGAACTATTTTTCTGTAGCTTGACGTAGAGTATTCAAAAGTACCAAACGCATATCCTTAGGTAACGTTGATATTCTTATATTCTATAGTGTATAGGTCTACTAGACCAAAAGAGAAGCGGTACCAAAACTGATATATTGCTAGCAGCTGAACCACCTTTATCCATGGTAAAAAACGAACGAAATTAACGAAGTTGCATTAATTTATAAATACAAATCATCTTCAGAAAAAAAGTAAGAAAAGTGATATTTCTTAGATCAAAAGTATACATAAGCATACTGTTGAGTAAAATACCTTTAGACAAACTGGATCATGATTTTGCTCTTTTGATACTTTTTAACTTTTATGAAAACTTTTGCTCCCAATGAAATTCTTTTGATCTATTTGAACCTTTCACATACTTTATGAAGCACATATAAGCAAAAGTGTCAATGCTTTATGCATCAAGCTTTAGCAACAATGCTAAAAGAAACTGACATGCACAGAGTTTAAACTGCTCTTAAGTACTTTTGTTAAAAGTAGTTTGAATTGGAAAAAGTGCGGCATTTATTTAAAAATAAATTCAAAATACAATGAAAAGATTCCACGTATTCTAGGATCAGGGATAAATGGTACACTTTGGGGTCTTATAAGTTGATGAAAGAGAAACTTGCTCTATCAAGGCTGCGATCACATAGAACTATACTATTCGGGTATACGGTGCACGAATTTGCAGGGCACGCGTATAGTTGAAATCGGACACGTGAATTTGATTCTACCGGGTAAAACATGCTTTTGTAAGATAACGCAAACATTTAAATGCCCAAAGACATGATTTTAAGATATCCCCTAAATGGTAAAATATACTTGTTAATCATAATATTTAGCCCATTAACATTCTGAAAAAAGAGCACGTTGGGAAGTTGCGTGTAAACTCATTTGCGTGTAGCTGGTAAGATCTATTTTGTAAGATAAAATAATAATGATAACAATCTAGGGCATTAAATTCGCCTGTTTCACTCAGATGTATTTAATGTAAAGCATAATCTGATATTTTTTATTACTTTTTTCCGACGATAAACCAGTCATAAAAATATAACAAAATGTGTCAGATGGTGCAGGGGTTGGGCTACTACATGTATAAATGTGTCTTTTGTATAGGTTAATTCGTTAATAAATGCAATGATGTTTTTAAAACTTTGAATATATTCTTAACAGATTTGTTCAGAACGTTTAAATATGAAAATTTATATGAATTCATTAATGAAAAAAATGAAAAAAATGATGGAAATCCACTTTACTTTGAACCCAAAGGATGATTAAAGCTCTTCCCATAACACACAGCAACACTTCAGTAAATATGAGTAACTCAATGGCATGTTCACCAAGGTCACTCCACTACTCCATTCATTTGTGTGGTAAAGATTTTGAAAACCTGCCTTTTCAAACTGTATTTTGGGGATGAAGAATATTGTCGAAGTGGTATTTGTTTACATAGACATCAAGCTGTGATAATCCCCTGTCTGAAGGTCTTTTTTATTCACACTTCGACTATGTAATGAATTTTCTATAGCAATTTTTCCATCAGTAGTTTTATGTGTAAGGCTATGGCAGTTAAGTCACTTGTGTGTTGTTTATAAGCTGTGGAAGTAGCAGTTTGAATTGAATGGTGGGAAGTACTTAAAACATCCTTTGCTTTGAACCTAAACACTAAATATCAAATATGGTAGGCATTGTTATAAAAAATGTCACTTATTTTTCAACTTTGGCCCCGAGATCTCAGGGTTAGTTATTTTGAAGTTTTGAATTAATCATCAGATCGCCAATATTAGAATATTAAGGGATCTTTTGCTTCAATATCCAATATCTGTCCGTGACCATTTGTGATAGCCCTAATATTAAACTGTCATTTTTAATAAACTACTAAGACCATCGTTTGAATTTAAATATTTCAAAAAAAATTTTGTATTATTCTTTGACAAATATTTATCTTTGTATATACAACAGCTTATTTCACAAATATGATCTCATTTGAGCTAATAAAAATTTACACCTTTGATTCATAACACAGTCAAGCAATATCAGAAAACATATTATATGCAACATTAATGTCATTGTGATGAGGAAAGTTGAAATTACGTATGTTGTAATTTCAAACTACTGAAAACGAGAAGCATTTATCAAATAGTTATTCAAAAGCTAGTTAAATATTCGGTTCATATAATGGTTTATCAAGTACGTGATTGATAATTTATAAATTAATTACGTTTTAAATAATCAAGAAGATGTGATCCCGACATTGAAACACCTCAATATGATATCGTAGACATCTCAGCAATGGCTTTTTAATTTTCCAATGACCAAGTTAGTAATGGAATATCGTATTCCTACTTGTGGTTAACACATTTTTACCTAAAGCTACTTATCTAAATGCTTGATGATAACGAGGGGTGTTTTATATAATCAATTAAGTTGGAACATAAGTTGTCATGGACTTCTAAAAAACTGATTGCATCGACTATACCTTTCAATTCAGACGCTATACTCTTGGAGTCTGAAGTGAAATATAGTCCAAAGGTTATCTGATTTTCTTCAGTTCCAACGACAGCGGATAAAATTTCGTCTTACCTTGTCAAATTAACGAGATCGCACATGTTGTGTTCCCCACGGAATCAAGCTTATCAACTTATAATTGCTCCATAAATGATGCTTGTGAAAGATCAATAAATCTTTATGCTTAGGCAAATTGTAACCATCTACAATGAGCATGTGCACCCAAATTTAATATGCATGTCGCTTTTCAGGGACAAGGTGATATTTACCTCAAAGCATACTCAACAAATTGTAAGAAACCAAAAAGACTCGGCAAAAAGAGCTTTTTGTATTGTAGTATACTATATGGGCAGCACATACATCTATGGAGATACCCTGTCAAGCTTACAGAGGTACCTCATTCATTACTCGTATAACTTGGTTTAACTTTAGTTGATTTTCAAACCTTTCACTTGAAAATAACTGATTTGTGATATGAAAGACAATATCCCATGTAGAGGAAAATGTATAAATTTCTATTTACATTTCCATGAAATGAATCTGTTAGATCAAATGAAACATGACCCACTGTAGGAATAGGTAGTCGTGGAGTTACAATGAACAGAAATATAATATTACTAGTTTTTGTTATATCATAAGTAAGAAGTAAGTGAGCGCTCTCTGTTATATAGTTTAAATGTCAGAAATGTGATCTGAATGTCTGAATATGAAAGCGCGTGTTTACAAGGTGTGAATTTATCATTTGGGATAGATATGACTTTTAAATTAAATCGACAAACATACATATTGTTATTGTATTTGCAAAATTATCAAAAATTGAATAAAATAAAGCAGGTAAATCAAATAAACGGATACAGAATAATATCCCTAGGTAACTTTGGTATCTTGAGGAAATTCTGCAATATTATGTAGGACAGGTCTAATAGATCAAAAGAGGCAAGCGATAGAAATGATATCCCACTTATCAATAACCAAGTTTATTAGTGTCGATGTATATCAGTCGGGGCCAGTCGCCCGATCGAGCGTAGCGCTGCATGCAGCGATACGCTCGATCGGGCGAGTGGCTGTATTGCTGGATAGAGCGTGCCCGCTGCAATAAGCAACATCGCCGGTTCATGTGGTATTCTCTGGTTGTCTTGTGAATATATTAGTATACACAACGACTCTTATTGCTATTTATTATTTACGTTCATTCCCTACACAACAAAATTGCTTGTGTGACTTCAAAGAACTTTAAAAACACAAATGTTTGCGGGGGTATCCCGGTATGCGCACCTTATGTCAAGCAGCTTCCTAAACTAAACGCAACCTTTCTCTATCATACTATAATAAATGTTGCACCCCGACAACGTGACAACTATTTTGCATGGCAACTGAGGTGCGCGTCAAATAGATCAGTCAGGAAACATCTAAAATAGTAGGAAATTTGTAAGAGAGATCCATATATACTTTGGCCTCGGGATCCTTGCCTCGTCTCATTTGTGTATATGTATATTTTCAGGCTTTAAAGATAGGGCAAGGAAAATTGTTTGGATACCACTGAGATATAAAGTGGAAACTGTTCTGTGAAATCAAGTATAACAACGTTGTCAAGATAGAAGAAACTTCTTTTTTAATTAGATTATAGAATTGAGTATCAAGGGTGGATAGAATGTGAAAATTATATGAACAAAGAAATGAAAAGCAGCCGTTAAAGTTGTGTTTGTATTTTCGTTGTTGATACGTATACGTTTCAAAGATAGTCGTGACAAAATTATATTGGAGATTCTTAGGATAAGAAATGTATGATTGTATAAATGACTGTATAGAGAGGCATTAATTGTGTGGGAAAATACAAAACAAAAGTAATTTTAGACTTCAACTCAACATATTGTTGCATATTTAGTAAAAAGTGGAAACATGTACCTTCAAGTACAACGCTGTGAATGAAGAAAGAACCCTTTGCAAATCAGATTATTGAATTGAGCATCAAGGTTGAATAGCATGTTTCTTTGATAATGTTGGTATGAACAATGATAAGGGTATTTTTTCGTTACGTTTTTGGTTGTTTTTGTCCTGTTCGAATACGTGCGAAGGATGATCATAACAAAACTTAACTAAAATCGGAGGAGATACTTTGAAGGTGTATGATTGGACTGTTATTAATCATGTTAATGTGGAAATGGCTATACAGACGGATTTAGTAACTGTGAGCATCGAAAGTTATTAAAAAAGGACATTTAGGTAAAAATGTCATTACTGACATTCGTCAAATCTTAGTAGCCTAGTGCGACTAACCCAGAATAAAAATCTTAGAGGGTTTTTCCCCCATTATTAATTTTATGCACAATTTTGTTGATAGCAAATAAGGCAACTCTTAACCAATCATTTTGCTCCTACGTTAATCGCCCATGATATAATGAATTGACAGTAACGTTGGCATCGCTCAATTCAGCGGCCACGCTTAATATGGCGTACTTGCGACGTACAACGATGCTTTTGCCGTTGCCATAAATTAATTCCCCGGTGAATTTTTTTATGACCCGGTCAAAACTTTGACAATCTGGAGACATTTACTAGGAACGAAAAATATTCAGTGTAGCTTTGAGTGACACGGTGTAGTGAAGCGAAACTTTGACCAAACATGCGTCAGTTTGACATCTCTCCTCATCGAGCGTGAATGC
Organism: Ophiothrix spiculata; assembly: GCA_000969725.1. NCBI lineage: Eukaryota > Metazoa > Echinodermata > Ophiuroidea > Amphilepidida > Ophiotrichidae > Ophiothrix > Ophiothrix spiculata. The sequence continues at coordinate 95,125 of JXSR01S067569.1, read as the reverse complement.
AACGCTGCATCGAGCGTGATCGCTCAAAGCAGCGTTCACGCTGAATTGAACGAGTGGCCCTGACTGATATTTGAAGATTTAACGTACATGTACAAACTAACGTTTATACCGGGTTTAAAACCTTTTTGATTATCTAAAAAAGCATGCATGAAAATACTAAGAAGAAATTATAAGACAATTTTTTTCACTTTTTCTATTTCTATATTTACCAAACATTTGTACATTGAATGCATTCGGCCATTTTGCTTAAACTGATGCAATTGATCCTTTTGAACGTTTTACAAACTTGATTAAACATATTAATGAGTAAGGTGTATAAGCTAGGTAATTTTCAAGCTTCAGTAAAAATTGCTTAAAATGAACCTACACGCACGGAGTTGAAAATTCTCTTATAGCGTTTTCATTAAATTGACCCAAGTGATCACACTTTGCAAGATGCAAAATTCATACGAATTTTAAAATTCCATGTATCCCAGATATCACTGGATATTAGCGGTTGAAATTACTTTTTAGGCTCTAGTTGTAAAAAAAGAGAAAATTTTGCATTGAATTATCGACATTGGATTACAGCTCCATAAAGCGTGAAAGTAAAGCACCCTTTCAAAAGTGTCAAAAGGAGAGACAAAGACTTGCGTGTGAAATAAATTACGTGTAATTGTCAAGGTAAACTTCAAAAAGATTGTAAGATAAAGGAATAATGATCACTATTATGTGCTTTAGATTAAGCCAGAAAAATGAACACAAAAATATGTCATCTTTAACTGTTGATCTTAACCAAACTAATTGGAATGACTTACAGTAATCCAACTCGGCTGATGGGTCATATAATAAATTCATCTCCTTATTTAGTGAATTGTATGACAAACATCTTCCCATAACTAAGACAAGAATTAATAAACGATCAGAATCTAAACCATGGACCATTACAGGTACTATTAAGTCCATTAAAACAGAAATAAACTTTACAAAACCTTATATTACAAACCGTATATTAAATACAGGTATAAACTTACCCATGTCATTAGGTCCCCTACCAAAAAGCATTACGCTGAAAAATTTGAATCTTGCAAAAATAATATCAAAAACACGGCTAAAGTTATTCTCATTTTCAAGAAAAATGGCCCTGTACGTTTTCCAATTACCGCCCAATTTCTCTTTTCCCGTGCTTCTCTAAAATTCTTTGAAAGCCTCATCTACAACAGACTTGTTAATTTTATTTCTACTTACAACATTCTCCACGCAAACCAATGTGGCTTCAGAAAACAACACTCTACCGACCTGGCTTTACTGGACATTTATGATAAGATATCTTCTGCACTTTCAAATCATCTCAAGACTATTGGCATATTTCTTGACTTATCCAAGGCTTTCGACACGATTGACCATAACATCCTCCTAACTAAACTTCAACACTATGGCATTCGTGGAACCCCCTTGGCCCTGATTATATTTATAACAGAAAGCAATTTACATCCTTTAATTCTCATTCCTCTGGACGTCTCCCTGTATCATGTGGTGTCCCCAAGGTTCTATCCTCGGTTCTTTACTATTTCTTCTTTATGTAAATGACATATCTCGCAATTTCAAACTATTTATAACATGCATCAATTATCTAAAAGCAATTAGTGGGTGGTTAAATATTCGGCTTGAATAATGGTTTTTCAAGTTCATGATTCACTATTTATAAATAATAACGATTTTATAGTTGAGAGCATTGTAAGCCTCCGACCTTCAAAAACCTCAATTTAAACTCGATAATACCACAGTAATGAGGATTTTCTTTTTACTTTTTTCTTGGTCGTGTATACATTTTGATCTACATGTATTATCCGGATTGCTTTATCTGATTTCATAATAATTCACAATTTCTTTTACAAAGTTTTAGGGATCATAAGTTCTCTCTGTTGTCTTATACTCCTGTTCGTACATGAGGTATTTATTTACCTTGAATACATTTAAATTATGTATCTAAATCTTTAAAATAACAAGCGTGACATATTTTGTATGAAAACCGGCAATTGCCTTACATGGTAAATATAACTATTTTACATGCATTTCTCGAACTTACTGCAGTGCCTCTATCTTTGTTTGTATAACTTATATGTATAAAATCTTACCTTTCAGGAAAATTTCATATTCAAAGCCAATGAGATATGATATGAATATGAAATACTATCTAACACGAGCTGTCAAACCCATGATTTCCCATTTGGGTTTCAATGAAACGAATCTGTAAGCTTATTATTTACGCCTGACAGCAAATGAAACACGACCCACTGTAGCAAAAAAAGGTCTAGATGTTAAAAGCAACAGAGATATGATATTACCAGTTTAGTCGCCATCAGCAAACAATTAATTAATTTAGTACAATGCTTCTGTAATATTGTTTGTAAGGTAATACTATGTTCATCCCTCTCCACGCTGGGATAATGTGACCCAGGGTCCTACAATTTCTTCTTTTGACAGTGACAATGTCATCCCATTAAAATAACCAATTATTTACTGTGGTTGGAGCTTAGCCTCTTAAGACACAATAGTTATTCAGTAAGTCAATTGATTATTGATTTGTCAATTGCTTTGTTCAATAGTTGGTCTTTGTTATGTGTGTAATAATCTCTTTAATGACCTGACACATAATAGATCAAGTTTTTATAACTCTTTTCTTTTGAATTAAGAAGTCTACTTATAATTGAATGGTGTTACAAAAACATTCACCAAACTATTTTAATATTTATAGCTGAACATGTCGAGTGGACTCGACATTAGCCCCAAGAGGGGATACAAATTTTTACTTTATATGGTTATGGTTATTACCGAATAAAAAACGAAAAATACACAACATTTACTGTAACCAGTGGCGTGACCAGTGGCGTATAAAACCAGACCTTTTAATTTGAGGGGCGAGCGGGGGCAAACCAATTTTTAGGGGGGCGAAAGAGCTTTTGCTTCAATACGAAAAGGTGCATCCAAAAATTTTCCATGTAACAAATCACCAAAATTTTCCATGAAAATCTGAGCTATTTTTGTGCAAATTTTCA
>JXSR01S067569.1:59598-83206 GCA_000969725.1 Ophiothrix spiculata | reverse complement strand
TGTCCAGCTATATTGTTAATCTCGCTTTCAAGTGATCTTCTCTACAGTAAGGAAGTACTCCAGACAATTACTTTCTTTAAGTTCTGAATTCATGTATATCATAGTAGCCAAATAGCATCAATATGTATACAGCACAGAAACATGAGATTCTGTCATAAGTTTATAAGGTTTCATATTACATATATAGCAGAAGTGATTTGTCAAAATCGATAGGTTAGACACAATGATAAATTTTTGAAATCTAAAGAGAATGTGAATCTAAAGATTGTATGTATTATTCTTTTTTTCACTCTAACGACAACATCACATAGGTGTTACAGTTTTAATGAAATTTTTCTACACAAATTGCATACCATATCCTCAATAACCAAACTTAATAAATCAAACTGTTTAAGAATAGAATATTAACCTTATTATGGGTATTTGTTGACATAATCAGTGGCAATTAAAAGAGTAACTCGTGCTATGTCTCGCATTGTTTTAGTTTGACATCTCAAAATATCCGCAAACGGATAAAAGGAATCTCACCTTTAGATTTTAAAAGAGGGTGCTTGTCAGTGGAAATACGAAATACTTGTCACTTGACAGATGAGAAATGTGCAACATCGACTGCTTTTAACTGCTAATATTGATTTTAATCGAGTTTATTTTATATATGTCTTTGTAATTTTTCTAAATAGATGTTAAATTAGATATTATAACATGTTAGGTTTTGCATCAATGCACACATATATATTTCTATTGCAATAGAACATTTTTGTGTTCGAAATCTTAATATAAATGTCTTTATTTATATTTCTTATAAGATTTTGTGATAGTAAACTTCCGCCCGAAAAAATATATTATGCTACATTACTTTATATTATAACTATATCTGTATAGATATATACACACAAAACATGAATTGTAATTGGTGTTCAAAGGGTTTAATCCATACAAACACACGGTGGTCAAAGCTAATTATTTTGCTTGTAGCATTGACTAGATATGGTATTTTATGACAAAGGAGACGGTTTTATATAAAATTTATGTATTTGTTGTGACCATTTTTGATACAGCTAGCTCTTCACCTTCAATTTCAACTTATGGCAGCATTCTTCACTTAAATAACTGTTTTGTAAAGAAATTAGAATATTGTGCCTGGGGAATAATGCCAGTGAACATTTTAGAAATATAGTGGTCAAATACTTGGGATAAAAGCTAAGGATGTTGATGTTATTTGAGGCGCACTTTAGATTGAGCCTGATTTATCTTGCTTTATGTGTTTCTTTTTATGATTCATTCCTTTTACAACAAATCATATTCGGTTTTGACATTAAGTGGTTTTAAATTTATGAATCGGATAACTTGAAGTTTTAACTAAGTTATACAAACACCTTCTAAGCAAAGCTATGTCTCTGATTTTTAAGACACCTGACTACAAACAAAACAGATACACTATACTGCACGCTACACTAAAAGGTCGTTGGCTGAGTTAGGAGACAGTTTTCAATGAAATAAATGCATCCTTAGCTGAAAAAGCACGCTCTTAACATGCAATTTATATTTTATGGCAACATCCTTCAATATAAGAACTCCTTTGTGAAATGCTTGAAATTGAGCGATTTTCATAACACTAAACATTTTCTCAATTAGATTCTACCGTGACGGTGTATGTTTGCAGAGGAATTTTAGTCTACGGACGTGTGTTTTTCACATAAATATAGGTCATCGCTTCCGTTTGTATACAGTATTTATCAATCCCTTTTATTAATTTCTCTTGGTAATAAAAATGAACGTGTTTTGATTATGCGTTTCATAGCTACTTTTTAATCTTGTAGGCAACAGCCCGCTAGTCCAAAGGTTCGCTAGTCCGAAGGTTAGCTAGTTCGAGAAATAAGGTTTGCTAGTCCGAAAATGAAATAAGGTTCGCTAGTCCGAAAATGAAATAAGGTTCGCTAGTCCGAAAATGAAAAAGGTCCGCTAGTCTGATTAATGCTCGATTACTTGTTGATCTAAGTCTTTTAGAGAAAGATGTTGATATTGTTATTTGAGTAAAATTCAATTTTCTTTTTACTTATCATAATTCATTTCTATTAAAGCTAAAATGTAAATCATATTGCATACATTATTGATATCAAGTGTTCTTTAATTTACATATCGGATCAGTTTTAACTGGATTATACAAAGGCTACTCCTTAGATTTAAGATAACAAAACAAATACGTTATATTTTAAAAAGAAAGGTCTTTGCCTGAATAAGGAGACAACACGCACTCAACATGCAATTTAGAATTTGTAACAATATCCTAAACGAAATTTTTTGTAAAATGTTTGAATCTTAGGTATTAGACAAGTAATCTTCTATGCGAGGTTTTTCCATATGAGTATGTTTGGAGATGAAATGTTGTACATAAATATCGACGACAGACACTGGTTTCCGTTCCTACTCCTATAGAAAAAATTACAAATGTGCCTGTTATAGAGCGGGGGAAAATTAATACAAATCTGAAATTCAAATCCAAATCAGGGAATAAAGACTACAACAGACAGAGCAGTACAAAGGCAAAAGTAATACTCAATAGGAAAGACAGAACATTTTGTAATCTACAGACAACTATTAATCTTAATATCAAATAACCTCTGCAATGGCAATTTAATTGAAAGAGATAGGGAATTAAAGAATTAAGATTTGAAAGTATATACATTTTCATTAGAAAGAGAATCAACACTGGAGGTGTTTTATAATAATTATTGCATGTTTGAAAGAACCGTATAATACGAACTGGAAAGTAATTACTTAAAAAAGAAGCCTTATGGGTGATGAATATGAAACAAATATAAAAGATGGATCAAACATTGACTAAGATCAAATAATTACATAAAATAACTGAGCTTCGACATTTTTTTTTTAATTATTTTTGTTTTATGACCAGTTATATCTGTTTATCTTTCTTCAATAATAAGGTAAACTCAACTCTTAAGGAATAACTTACTGTTCACATAAACAAAATAAATGTTTGTTTGTGCAAAAAATCTGAAATGTTCTTCGTTTTTAGTGTGTGTTTTATTCTCGAATAATACCAACGTTTATGGCAGAGAAACATAAGATCCAATCATGCGCTCTAAAAGGTTCCATATTACAAACTCAAAATGGTATCATATGTCAAAATATATTTGTTTGGGTGTCAACCAGACACGATGACAAGTTTTTAGAAACCTAAAGAGAAATACGGAGCGTATGAATTTGATGTATATTAGGTAGTAATTATCAAGAAGAGTGTATCTAACAGGTTTAGTAACAGCCTAGTTTATTTACCGGTACTACTTGAAAATAATGATTGATATAAATGGTCAATAAACATATTAAATAACATGATCTCCACTATAAACGTTTTTGTTTGTATTCTTTAATGAAAGAGTGTCTAAATATATTTCTTATTTAATCATTCTTTTATTTGCAAAAAAAGTGACAGAGAATGTACAAAAAACCCAAGACACGGGTTGGTTTCATCCAAACACATCGTACCGAAAATATAAAGTACATGTACGAGTATATCTAATTCATGTTCGTAAATTTAATTTTATATTCTATCTGAAATCATGAGCAGAAATAAAATGTGTACCTTGTGCTCATTATTCTAATATGAAACATGTCCATTTAACCATAAAGCTGGAAGCAACAATTACCGTTGCTTTGTGACTTATGTTAAAAGAATTAATGTGATACATTTCAGAACCTTTTCTCTGCAAGATGTAATTTTAAAATTAAAGTTATTATTTGGTGTTATTTCGACCGTCTCAATGTATATCTTAGGCATATAATATTCAAAGTTCTGCAAATTGTTTATTCATATTTATAAAAATAGCTTGATAGAATTGTTCACTAATAGCTTTATAACATTTTACAAGACTATAGTGCATTTTTTGTTGCAACATGTACGTACACGTGTATTGCTCTGTTGATATTACGTATAGACTCATGGTGGCAAACGTTTGAGCTGTGATTTTGGTTACAGAACAATGTTGAGTTAATAGTGGTTTTTTTCTAGTAATGATATGTTTTAACACACTTTTGCTGAATACACTATATACAAATATTCCAGGCTTGTTACTTTAAGTATGTTTCTGTACTGCTCAAAAAGTATCAATATATAGACAGCAGAGAAACATGAGACCCTATCATAAGCGCTTAAGCGTTTCGTATTACGTACACATAATGGTTTCATTTGTTGGAATAGATTAGTTCTGGCGTCAACAGGACATGACGACGAGCTGTGGGAATATAAACAAAAATTAGATTCTTGTGATTGTAAAAGTATGTTACAACTTTTGTAATTTCCGAGATAATAGAAGTACTTTGCTATTTTTCCTCGTTCATTATAATAGCTTATACATTAGGGCTCAGTCACAAATCACCGTATAGAGCCAAACGTCCACATAACGTACATAATCCCACTTTTGTCTTGTTTTATACATTGTTGCTCGTCATGTGTTCGTTAGAAGTACGTTCAATTCGTTATCCGTGCAGTGGTATCCTTTTGACGCACGCTCAGTAAATGATACTTTTGTACGTTTGTTATGCGTATGTTACGGTCTATCCGTTGGTGTTTGACAGAGCCTTTTAGATGTTATTTGTATTTGGTGAAATTTAAAGATCAAAATCAAAATATATAGGAAAAACAGCGAAAAAACAAACAAAGTGAACGAGTTCTCTAAGTATAATCATTTTAATCAATCAGCTTTTTAAAAATTTATATCCGCATTTTTAGTAATAGTCCAATCAAATCATAGTGACAATGAAATATATAGGGTTAAGTGTTAAGTATCGAATTTGTAACCATACGATAGCAAGCACCCTTTTTTAATTAGAAGGAATTTCTTCAAAAAAAATCAGTGAAGCTTTAACTAATAAGCACTATTTCTAATTACAGAATGATATGTCTTACTCATTCAACAAGTATAAGTTTTGTAAGAAAAAAAAAAGGAATGAAAATCTAGCAGTCTTGCTAGTTACTTGATTCACTTATCCAGTGTTGTCGCTTCTATTCGCATATCCTCAACAGATAAACTGGAGACAAGTGCTTCATTGATCCTGTCATGAAATGGCCAGAGGATTATAGAAGAAAACTGACCTCTTTTCGACTTAATTTGATGGAATCCACTTGAATATAAAGACCTCTTTATAAGGTACAAAGATCGGTCAAATACAAAATTGCTCTAATTTCAGAGGAACATCCTTAACATTTAAATGGTCAAGAGGGGGTCCATATGGACCTAACATTTGGTTATTGCTCGTCAGTGAAAAAACGTTAAGTAAATTTTTCACCGCCCTTCTATGTATTTGTCTAATTTTACCATACGCTTCACTTGGTGGCAAAAAACCCTAAACAAATAAATAAACCCACCCCTTCCTATGCTTATTACCATAAATAATCATTTTAGAAAAAAATTGTTTTCCCCATAAAATCATAACTGGACAATTTTTTTCAGATTTTATTTCAGAAATGTATTTGTACCTACATACTGCAAATATGAGCCAAATTTTATTGACAAATTCCATTGGGAAGTGTGTTTTCAATTTTTAGCGGGAAATTTTTGTCGCGACACTACAAATGTTTTTTTAGGCCGCCATTTTGAACCGGTTTGTTCGATTTTAAATATTTTTCTGTAATTCAGTTCTTTTGAAGTACGTTTCCTGTGACCAGTGTTTCAACGTAAAATTCTTTCGCAAAAGCGCTTTTTCGGTGTCATTATTTTTTCAAAGTTTCGATACTGTATGTCTCTGATAATTAAAACTATGTTGTTAGAAAATAAGCTTTACTACCCTGTCTATAATAATAAGGTTTGGTCATGGTTCAGTGTTTAGACATTCCTTACCTTAAATGGTCGGAGCATTGTAATATCACAAACAAAGAACATGTTTTGAGAGTCTCACAATATTTTCTTGCCATATTTTGTCTAGTTGAAATATCTATTGCAAAAATCTGGTAAATCTTGTGAAATAAATCGGTAGTTCAATGTACAATGTAGGTAATACCGTATTTCCTTACTTTTTTGAGGAATTTTGTTAGCTTTAAAATATTGGTCCAAATGGGTCAATACATTTTTTCGGGAATATATGATTTTATGGTACTGACTTGCAGTGTTAATGAAAATTAAGAAATTTGCTATTTAAATTCGGCTTACATGAAGCCTTATTATTTGTCAAAATCAAGATTCCATGTCTATAAAGTAAGCGGTTAATGCTCTTTGGATTCTGCTTGCATTTAAGAGCACTTGTGTCTGAAGTGGTTTACCGGTTATTATGCAACACACCCCTACTTATCTAACGTTCACAAATGCGGAGAATGCATGTAATGCTAATGCAATTATGTAAACCACGTTTTTCAAGTATTCGGAAACCTCTAATTGGATGTATTATGGAACGTTTCCGTGATACTCTCCAGGTACTACTGAAGAAAAGTAATTGTTTGCTTTTCATAATTCGTAACTTTCATTAAGACAAAGAAACACATAACGTAAAACGAAAAAATTGTTGCTTTATTTATGAAAAATGTTTTAAACGTGATTCAACAATGTAAAATGTCCTTTAACGAACCAAGTTCAAGATAAATTTCATAATTAAGCATCCATTATCATGTATCTCTGAATAAAATCAAGCACTTAAGCAAAAAACAATGATTTTATGTGTTTAAATGACAACATTTCTTGTATTCCAGGTACCAGGTGCCTGAAATAAAGCATCTTCTTCTAAGAGAATCGTGTAACTATGACACCAATGACTTTTGACTATATATATAATGACATTATTATTTCATCCATACTATATATAGTTTACTGTATGGTTCTTTCGATACATACTAAGGTGCAAAATATATGTTATAAGTTCCATAAACAGTCCTTTCAAAAATCTAAATGAATTGTATATCATTTATTTCTGTAGAAAAAAGACATGGAATTCTTATTGCAATTATTTATATTTATGATGGTTACATGTGTTGTATCAAAGGGTATTTGATATTCTATGCAAACACTGTCGAAACAAAGTTTTCTTCTCAGGTTTGTGACAAACAAGTGATACTAGAAATAAAAACCATAATAAATTAATTATAATGGTGTTATTAACATTAAAGTCGTGGTGAAAGTGCCACAATATTCAAAACATTACCGAAAGTTTCGAATTTTATCAAAAAGACGTAATACGGCACAAGCTTGCTCTTACTTGTACTTAAAATTACAACACTGACCAAGTTTAAAAACAAAATACGGCATTGTGGCTCTATTGATACCCGCGCATATATACGGCCTTGTGGCTCTTTTGATGCCCGCGCATATATACGGCCTTGTGGCTGTCAATATAATATGCTTCAATAAGAGGCATTTACTGACATGAAATTAAAATGTTAAGCCGTTCACTACTGTAAAAACTTTCTGAATTCATGGCCCTGAATTGGTATAAGGCTGAAACATCTCACAAAATACCTAATCCCCTTATACTTAAAATTGACATACGCAGGTGTGCTGGTGTCTTTAATGACCATTTCCAGCCCCTAGAAATCAAAAGGTGTAATAATATTGTTCAGACATACTGGATTACATAGTAAACATTTTAATGCGGGTGGGATTAAAAATGCAAGAAATTAAGAATCGTGAAACCGATCGATATTTAGAATACTAATAAAAAATAAGGTAGCACTGAAACTAAAAACTAAAAATAAAACATGTTCAAAACAATACTCGAACATTCAAAGCTTCATTGGTGAGAAAATTAAAATTAAATTAAAAAACCTCGGTCTATTAGTATCTAATGTAGCGATGCAAACATTTTAATGCTTGGTCTTTATAGCAATAGAAAAGAGGAGTACATAATTTGCTGACATTTTACTATTGCCATTAACATGACATTTAGCTCTGCGAAAAATCGCTTAGAAATACAGACAATGTACTTCTATCTAACCAACGACGAGCGGTTAAATTGTTTTACAATCTGTATCACTACTTTTTTGAGTACATTAATGACATAACATGATTTGAAAAAATGAAAAGCAGTATGGTAGAAACGATCTTTTGATAATCAAATAATATGTGAATCAACGGTATTTTGATTCGATAAAACTGACATGTTCTAATATCACTCGGCTTCGCCTTGGAACAATAGAAAAAGTTAAAAAGTTTCGAGAATGCTTGCGCAATTGCGCATGCAATATATTTAGTCCAATCAGGTATAGTATAACATAGAACTATATCATGTTATTATGAAGATATTACAAAATGGACAGATGTTTTTCTTAAAGCAGTACACAATTCTTTTATACATCTATAAATGTATGTAGGGTTGGACTCTTATCATTCTGTGTGTTTTAGTACATACTATATTTTCAATCAGATACATCTTCAAACGATGTGTTGTCTAAATGCCTCTAATGATGAGTCCTATTGATTGATGCAAGATGAACTCAATGACATATAATTTGCTGACATTTTTGCCTTTAAAATGACATTTAGAAACACATTCAATGTGCTTTTTTCTAATCAACGATTGGCGGGTAAAATGTTTTATAATCTGTAACACTACTTTAACATAACATGATGGAAATTGAAAAGCAGTATGTTATGCGTATGTTAAGGCTCTGTCACACATCATCGTATAGAGCAAAACGTACGCCCAACGTACTTTATCCCATTATTGTTCTGTTTTATGCATTGTTGTTCGTCAATTGTTTGTTAAAAGTACGTTCAATGCGTTATCCATACGGTCTGTCCGTTATATATACGTTTAATTCGTTATTCATACGTGGTGGTCCGTTTAGCACACGTTCAATATGGTTTTTTTTGTACGTTTTGCTATATACGGTGATGTCTGACAGAGCCTTCAGCTCTATCAGTTGATGTTAGACAGAGCCCTTTAGATGTTATTTGTATTTGGTGAAATTAAATGATCTAAGTATATAGGAAAAACAGCAAAAAACAAACAAACAAACAAACAAATCAAACAAACAAAAAACACACACAGTGAACGAGTTCTATAAGTAATAATCATTTTAATCAAGCAGCAGAATCGTATTTGAAACTTATATCCGCATAGTATAGTCCTTGCAATCATAGAGACAAGGAAATGTGTAGGGTTAAAGGGGGAAAGCACCTTACTCAATTTTACGTTTTTGCAAGTTTATTTTGTACCATAACTTTTTAACAAAGTGCTTAAAGTTAATAAAAGTATACATTACCAGAAAGCTTCCCCCCTTAAACATTAAGTATCGAATTTGTAACCATACTTACAACTACTTTCTGTCTACGATAGCAAGCACCATGTTTTAATTAGAAGATATGTCTTCAAAAACATCAGTGAAGCTTTTACTATTAAGCACTACTTATAAACACAAAATGGTATGTGTTATCCATTCAGCAAGTGTTTTGTAAGAAAAAAAGGATGAAAATCTAGCATTCTTGCTAGTTACTTGATTCACTTGTCTAGCTTTGTTGCTTCTATTCGCATATCCTCAGCAAATAAACTGAAGACGAGCGCTTCATTGATTCTGTCAAGAAATGGCCCGAGGATTATAGAAGAAAACTGACCTCAAAATTTCGACTTAATTTGACGGAATCTGCTTGACTATAAAGACCTCTTTAGAAGCTACAAAGATCGGTCAAATACAAAATTGCTCTAATTTCTCAGGAACATCCTTAACACTTAAGTGGTCAAGAAGGGGGTCCATATGGACCTAACATTTGGTTATTGCTCGTCAGCGCAAAAACGCAAAGTGAATTTTCTCCGCCCTTTTATGTGTTTGTATAACTTTACCATACGCTTCACTTGGTGGCCAAAAAAATCGAGGGCGATCTTATTTTTTTTTCAAATTCATTATTTTTTCAAAGTTTCGTTATTGTATGTCTCTGATAATTAAAATTAAGCTTTATTACCCTGTCTATAATTCTAAGGTTTGGTCATTGTAATATCACAAACAAAGAACATGTTTTGAGAGTCTCATCAACATTTTTTGCAATTTTTTGTCTAGTTAAAATATCTTTAGCAAAAATCTGGTAAATCTTGTAGAATATATAATGTCATCTAAATCGGTAGTATTAGGAAATATTTTCTTACTTTTTTGAGGAATTCTTTTAGCTTAAAAAAATTCCAAATTGGTCAATACATTTTTTTGGGAATATATGATTTTATGGCACTGACTTGCAGTGCTAATGAAAATTAAGACATTTGCTATTTAAATTCGGCTTACATGAAGCCTTATCATTTTTCAAAATCAAGATTCCATGTCTATAAAGTAAGCGGTTAATGCTCTCTGGATTTTGCTTGCATTTAAGAGCACTTGTGGCTGAAGTGGTTTACCGGTTATTATGCAACACACCATTACTTATCTAACGTTCACAAATACAAAGGATGTTCCACATGCATATAAGGCTAATGCAATTATGTAAACCACGTTTTTCTAAGTATTCGGAAACCTCTAATTGGATGTATTATGGAACGTTTCCGTGATACTCTCAAGGTTTTACTGAAGAAACACAATTGTTTGCTTTTCATAATTCGTAACTTTCATTAAGACACAGAAACACACAACGTTAAACAAAAAAATTCGAACCAAGTTCAAGATAAATTTCATAATTAAGCATCCATTATCATATATTTCTGAATAAAATCAAGCACTTAATCAAAAACAATGATTTTATGTGTTTAAATGACAACATTTCTTGTATTCCAGGTACCAGGTGCATGAAGTAAGCATCTTCTTCTAAGAGCATCGTGTAACTACGACACCAATGACTTTTGACTGTATATAAAATGACATTATTATTTCATCCACACTATATATAGCTTTCTGTATGGTTCCTTCGATACATACTAAGGTGCAAAATATATGTTATACGTTTCATATCAATGCGCAGAGACATGTTTCTAATGCAACTAATCAGTCCTTTCAAAAGTCTAAATGAATTGTATATCATTTATTTCTGTAGAGAAAAGACATGGAATTCTTATTGCATTTATTTATTTTCATGATGGTTACATGTGTTGATATCAAAGGGTATTTGATATTCTATGCAAACACTCTCGAAACAAAGTTTTCTCTCAGGTTTGTGACGAACAAATGATACTAGAAATAAAAACCATAATGAATTAATTATAATGGTGTTATTATCATTAAAGTCGTGGTGAAAGTGCCACAATATTCAAAACATTACCGAAAGTTTCGAATTTTATCAAAAAGACGTAATACTGTACGGCACAAGCTTGCTCTTGCTTGAACTTAAAATTACGTTAAAACATGAAAGTAGTTTTAGAATTTAACTTTATTGTACCATATACGGAGCAAATGCAATAATTCAGGGCACGCACCTAACGTTGATGTAATTAGCCTATTATGTAGAGCATCAATAAAAACATCATGCACACAGTTAACGTATTGATAGCCACATGACCGTTATCAATAATTACAGTCTGACAATTTTCCATTGACTATCAATAGCGGTATCTTATATCCAGCTTGCTATATGCTCACTTAAATTAACGACGCGTCTCGACGGTTGATTTAAGCTTTAATGAAATGTGTAGATATCTTTTGTTACTGTTCTTGTCCTTAAATGAAGATGACATTACGTATAAATGAAAGTTATATACGAAACATAAGATTACTCTTCTGATTTTGCACGTTTTATATAGGGATTTTTCATTTTCTATTCACTACAACCAACCTTCATGACTAGTTATTTTTTCAAACTTAATGGTAATTTTAGTGCAGCCCTTTGTTGATCATAAAAATAAATGTAATTATAGCTTCATTGTTTGAAATACAAGAACAAACATTCGTAGAGTGGAAGGAGTCAATTTAATTATTAGTATACCAAAATAATACGTTCAATTGACAAGATGGCAAATAATATATATGAACTGGACAAGAGAATATATAACACTGACAAAATATAAAAACAAATACGGCCTTGTGGCTATTTTGATGCCCGCGCATATATACGGCCTTGTGGCTCTTTTGATGCCCGCGCATATACGGCCTTGTGGCTGTCAATATAATATGCTTCAATAAGAGGCATTTACTGACATGAAATTAAAATGTTAAGCCATTCACTACTGTAAAAACTTTCTGAATTCATGGCCCTGAATTGATATAAGGCTGAAACATCTCACAAATTACCTAAACCCCTTATACTTAAAAATTGACATACGCAGGTGTGCTGGTGTCTTTAATGACCATTTCCAGCCCCTAGATATCAAAAGGTGTAATATTATTGTTCAGATAACTGGATTACATAGTAAACATTTTATGCGGGTGGGATTAAAAATTCAAGAAATTAAGAATAGTGAAACCGATCGAGATTTAGTATACTTATAAAAAATTAAGGTAGCACTGAAAGAAATAACTAAAAATGAAACGTTTTCAAAACAATACTCGAACATTCAATGTTTCATTGGTGAAAAAAATACAATTAAATAACCTCGGTCTATTAATATCTAATGTAGCGATGCAGACAGTTCATGTATCTGGTCTTAATAGCATGCTGAAAGAGTTGGACACCATTAAACAAAAGAGGAGTATAGCGTGTGTTAAATTAATTGCTAAGAGGTTTCAAGACAAGATAGTGGACACATAATGTGCATTATGGCACATAATGATATTTATCAGACACATCTTAAATCGATGTATTGTCTAAATACCTCTAATGCCAAGTCGAGTCCCATTGATTGGTACAAGATTAATTCTATGAAAAAAAAAATTACTGACATTTTACTACTACTACTGGCATTTAGAAATACAGACAATGTGCTTCTATTTATCAACAATCGGCGGTCAAATTATTTTACAATCTGTTACAATACTTTTTGAGTAAATTAATGACATAACATGATGGAAACTAAAAGAGCAGTATGGCAGAAACAATCTGTATAATAATCAAATAACATGTGAATGTACACGATATCAACTGTAGATTGGGGTTTGGTTTCCCCGTTCATCAACGATATTTTGATTCGGTAAAAACTGACATGTTCTAAATTTCACTAGGCTTGTGCAATTGCGCATGCGATATAGTCCAATCACTATATCATGATAATATTCAAATATTACAAAATGGAAAGATGTTTTTCTTAAACAAGTATACAATTCTTTTATACATCCATAAATGCAGGGATGAACTCTTATCATGCTGTGTATTATAGTTCAATTAGATACATCTTAAATCGATGTACGTATTGTCTTAATACCTTTAATGCCGAGACCCTTTGATTGATGCAAGATGAATTCAATGAAACATAATTTACTGACATTTTACCATTGCCTTTAATATGACATTTAGAAATACAGACAATGTGCTTCTTTCTAATCAACAACAGGCGGTTAAATTGTTTTACAATCTGTAACACTACTTTTCGAGTAACTTAATGACATAACATTATGGAACATGAAAAGCAGTATGACAGAGCAGTATGGCAGAAACAATCTGTATAATAATTAAATAATATGTGAATGTAATATGTTCATGTTTTTACACAATATCAAGCGTAGATTTGGATTCTGGTTTCCCCAATCATTCACGGTATTTTCGGTAAATAGAACATTTTAGCTTTCACCTCTTGACAATATTAGTACTAATGCACTTAAAAACATTCATTGTTTGTAAACTAATAGATTAAAGCCATGCTATGTTGTTTCATCCCTACGAACTTTTCTAAAAGCGCATATTTCTGATTTGGAAATTTGAGATGTAACACAGACCCATTTCATGACAATATTCAAACACCGGGGGTATTACAAATGGAATGATGTTTTTTCTTCGCAGTACACAATTCTTGTAAACATCCATAAATGGATGGTTGGATTTATATTATGTAGGAAAATCAGAATTAGTAAACCTAACGAGACTTGGAACATTACAAGAAATAAAGTATAATTAAAACTCTTAGTGAACAGTTTCAGTATAATTCAGCATTGAAATACATTTCTATTAGCATGTGACAGAGCTGTTCTCTTTTAATCAGAAACAATAGTAAATTAGAGCGTCAGATAATTGCTCTTTAAAGGTTTCAAGATAAAATATTTGAAGCAAGGTTGGAACATGCAGTGTATTAATGCAGCCAAGATTAACTAGTTTCAACCGGATAAATCTTGGAATTAATGCATTGCTTAAATGTAAATATGTCTTAATCTAGATTTTTGGTTGTGTAGAAAACAATTTAAAAGACACGTGTATCTATGAGATAAACGATTGTCGATTTAATTGCTTTCTAAGCCGTAGCATTACTGTCGAGAAATTACATGACCAAACACTAAAATACGTTGTTAGAATAATCAATGTGATATGTGAATGTGATATTTAATACGATATCAAGCATGGCTCCTGCTTGCCTATGTCCTAATGTTATCCCTCCAACCATGAAAGTTTGCGGTCTTTCATAATTTTAAAGGAGATATTGTGGACATCAATGGATGTTGCTATCCCAAGGCTGTTACCTCGGTTCTGATGGAATAATTTGTTCTTTTAACCCTCAAAGAGCCGGGCTTTTTCAACCCATCTCACAGCCGGGGGGGGGGGGGCGGATTCCGCCCCCCCCCTTCCGATCTCGGAAACCGATTGACGAAACATCAAGTGTAGGGTACTAGTGGATAGCTATGACCCTCACGAGTCCATTGGTACCAAAAAAATTGAAATCGGACCTTGAATGACGTCACAGTGACGTCATAAGTGACGTTGCGTCAAAAACGCGAAAATCACCAAAAATCGCCAAAATCGGCGTTTTTCGCAATTTTTTCGAGCAAAAGTTGCAATTTTTAACAATAATGTGTGGCAAAGTATACTTAGGCATGTTATTACTCTAAATAAATCAAATAAATACAAATAAACATAGTGGAAGTGTATCCTAATAACAAAAAACACGATTTGTATGTAATTTGCATTGAAAATCAGTTTTTGGTCAGTTTTTCGGTTGACCCAGCTTGCCATTACAGAACGCCACGTCCTAACCCTAGGTCCGATTTTCACAAAAATGGTCTTAAAATAAGCGCAAGGCTTTCAGAAAAAAAGTCAAGAAGTTTCAGCGCGAAAAAATAACAACCGGCGGAGGTATAAAAAAAATTCCGGATGGTGGGGCGGATTCCGCCCCCCCCCGGCTCTTTTAGGGTTAACCATGTATGGGACTTTCAGGACACAGCAATTGCATATGATCTCAAAAGCCGATGTTAGTATATATTGAAAGAAGAGACCGTACCATATACTTGTACTATTGCATAAAACAATCTAACTTTTTGTATGTCGATTTCAAGTTCGTAGGGTGGTAATCACCAAGTTTTATGTCGACATGCCTTATGTAGGCATTCATGTCGACATAAAGCATATCTCAAAATGTCGACATGCAATCTCATTTGTCGACAAAACAGGGCAAATAAAATTTCATAAAAACTTATGATGAATTGTCAATTTATGGCTGTTTATATTAGCAGTTGAGCTTTAAAGTGTTGTATAAATAATTTTATACTTATTAGTTGTTCGTCATTTACAACCTTTTTTAAAGTTATTACGATGGTTCACAACAAAAAGGTTACAAAATGTCAATTTTATATCATCCATTTTGTCGTACGCGGAAAGAACTAGCACATTACTATATTAAATAGGTAATTCTACGTCTAAAACGGGTCATAAAGCGTATCAAAACAATTTTGTTTTTCCCACAAAAAACAACTCTTTGATATCAACTCAATATCGACACAAATGTCGACGTCGACAAAAATTATTGCGACATGTCGACATGAAAAAAACAGTCTCGACAGATACCTTTGTAATCACCATCCCCTTAAGAAACTGGGTTATAGAAAGTAGCTTAGATGTACCGTATGTTATCGTTTAGTAGAATGTGATGAAGTACTTCTGAGGATAATGTACTGGTAGTTACTACATCGTCCAAGATTTCCTCGTTTTGGAAGTGGCATTACCATAGATTTGGTTCATCGCTTTCATATGGAGTTCCAAATTTTGTTGGAGTAGTTCAGCAGGGATGTCATCAGCTCAACAGCATAATTAAAAAAATAGTTTGGGGTTCTATCAAGTCCCTCATTCGTAGAACTAGGGTAAACAATTATTATCATCAAATGACACAAATAAACTTTATCAACAACATTGTGAGTAACTCCAATTATTAAACTACCATAACAACTTTACCTACTATACGACTTCTGTTTGATAATCAGTTTTAAGCGAATTAAGATTTTTTGTTATTTTTAAACACCAAATCCAAAAGGAAATGTCTGCAGTTTCTCATTAAGAAAATCGTTATTATGCGTTTATTCTTTTGGGAATTTAAGTGTTTACATTTGATGAAGAAAGACTAGTAAAGCTTACTGAGCATGTCTGTTGTAACAGTTTAAGTACATAGGAGTACAAAAGCCGGATATTGAATTTGCTTTTAAGGTACACTCTCTGATAATTGCAAATGACTTTCACATATTTCTCGCCTGACGTTTTAGTTAGAATTGTTATCCTTTCATAAGAAGAAATCGCCAATTGATGTCTTGGCATAAAATCTATTACAATTATATTTAACACTTTTTGTTTTGACAGAATATTGAAGCGTGTTATTCCAAACATCACTAACATAAATATGTTATACTACAATTCATGTGAGTTCAATCGGTTGTCAGAGTTTAGTGCAAATGACCAAAATTTACATTATATTGATTAAAATTTCATACAAGCATTTCAATGCACACACACAATCAATCGGATAAATTATTATTATTATTACACAAGAATTTATATAGCGCCTCACAAAGAACGGGACGCTTTACAAAAATATAAATACAGATAAGCAACAAAAGACACAGAGAACGCTTGAAAATAGGCAAGGACTGAGCTTCACGCAGACACATGAGGATGTCGTTCCAAACGCGAGCTGCCGTAATGGTAAAACTCACATAACCGGCACGTTTTAATGATCTGGAATCAATGAGCCGGTGTAATGAAATACAGCGTCCGTGTGACTGAGTGTCCTAGCTACTATCAAATTGTGTAGAACGTACCTGCACATGTGCAATCAATAAATCATTGATTGCGACTTATTCTGTGTAGTTCAATTAGTTCCGGACTCCTGGATATTGGGGACACTCAGTCTCATTACACCTGGGTTTGTTCTGAGGAAGAGCACAGTCTATGCCTATAGTCAGCCGGCTCAATATCTTAAAGGTGCATAAGAGCAGATAGGTAGCTGGTAGATATACATGATGATTTTATATGTGATTCTCTGTCTAACAGGGAGCCAATGAAATTATTTATTTCAAAAATGCATAATCCTTGGACTTTTGAATTTTGGAAACATTCACTTCATTTGTCATTATAAATGCCCCTGAAAGGCGGCGAACCATGACCATCTGATAGTAGATAGGGTATGAATGCTCAATCTCTGTAATATATGGTAAATTATGTATTTATATAAAGGAGGTTTCATGAAGCCACATTCTCCCATATGGTATATTATCGCGCTTCTTTCATCATGTTTAGTTCATGCCAGAGAATGTCAGCAAGAATTACCCTTCTGGAATCATTGAGAGATAACATAATTATATTTTCCCAAATGAAGGCTAGGTAGCTTACAATACGATAGAATGATAATATTGCCGAGATATATTGAATGATAAACGAGTTAGTAATTAATGGAGCTTCAGTGATGTTCTGCTATTATTAACTAAATTTAGATATTCTTGGAATGTGTTTTAAAATATACATTTATTTTGAGATCAGTGACTTTGTTAAATACTTAAAAATAAGTGCAAACAAATCTGGGTTAATCAACATGACGTTTATCATCGGTGTCAAGGAATGTTGTATTTATGGTTACATTGCAGGAGTAACCTTTCATGCATTTTCAACATTTATTAAAAACCCTACTCAAAATGAAATAGTTTTCTGTAGCTTGACGTAGACTATTCAAAAGTACCAAACGCATATCCTTAGGTAACATTGGTATTCTTATATTCTACAATAGTGCATAGGTCTACAAGATCAAAAGAGAAGCGGTACCAAACTGACATATTGCTAGCAGCTCAACCACATTTATACATGGTAAGAAACGAACGAAATTACTGAAGCTGCATTAATTTATGAATACAAATCATCTTCATGAAAAAGTAAGAAAAGTGTTATTGCTTAGATCAAAAGCATACATAGGCATACTCTGAGTAAAATATCTTAAGACAAGCTGGATCATGATTTTGCTCTTTTGATACTTTTTAACTTTTATGAAAACTTTTGCTCCCATTGAGATTCTTTTAATCTCTTTGAACCTTTCACATACTTTATGAAGCAGATGTGAGTAAAAGTGTTAAGGCTATCTATGTATCAAGCTTTAGCAACAATGCAGAAAGAAATTGACATGCACAGAGTTAATACTGCTCTTAACAAAGGTACTTTTAAGTACTTTTGTTAAAAGCAGCTTGAATTGAAAAAGTGCGGCAAAAGAAACTTGCTCTATCAAAAGCTTTTAACTGTTAACTGTTAGGATCGACCTTACAGATACAATTCGATAAAGGATACGCAAGACATGCTTTTGTAAGATAACGCAAACGTATAAAGACCCAAAGACATGATTTAAAGATATCTCCTAAATGGTAAAATATATTTGTTCATCTTTATATTTAGCACACTAACATGCTGAAAAAGAGCACCTTGGGAAGTTGCGTGTAAACTCATTTGCGTGTAGTTGGTAAGATCTTTTTTAAAAGATTGTAAGATAAGATAATAATGATAATAATCAAGGGCATTAGATACTCATATTTCACTCAGATGCATTTTATGTAAAGCATGATTTAATTTTTTTATTACTTTGTTCCATGATATAATGATCACTATCATGTGCATTAGTTTTATCAAGATGTATACATTTTAGAGTAAAGCAGGATATGATGTTTTATTATTTTGTCTTTATAATAATCCAATCCAAATGTAACAAACTGTTTTAAGTAGTCCATCCAGATGGACCTCGCAAGCGAACGCGAAGCGTGAGGTCCATCAACTTACAACAAATCCTGCCTTGGAAATCCAAGGCAAGTGAAATATGATACTATCCTGTAACTCAAGAAGGGGCAGTTGGTGATAACCAAAAACCTATACATTTCTTTTTATTTTCAAGTCTGAGTCAAATATAACCATCTATTACATAATACCTCTATTTGTTTAGCTAGAATTGACTGGTCACTAATTTTTTATAGGAGAAACCCAGCAGGGGGTTTGGTGTGTAAGTTGATGGACTAGTTTTAAGTGAAATATTAAAAGTGTGTATTCCAATCATTTTTACCTCTCCCCTCCCAAATTATATATTAACACCCATATCATAATTTGTTTAAAAGACATGTTCAAAATAATGGTTAATTACCTAAGAATTAAGCTTACCGAAACAAATATTTATCACTATATGGGTCATTCTCAGACAAAATTTGTCTGCAATATAAAATTGACTTAAGGCAGGTGTAGACCTTTAAATGGCATAAATGGTTTTTGTACTCTAACTCTAAAACTAATTGTATAATCTTTATAAAAGTATACATTTTTAGAAGCGGATTTTTACACTGAACATGATGATGATATCAGTTTGTGACCAAAAATTCCAATTTTGGTAAAAAATGCCAAAAAACATATTTTTTACCCCAAAATTTCTGGAAAGCCTAACTGAAATTTGCATTTGTGAAATGTTGAACTTTTTTGCTTTTTAGAATCTAGAAACAAATGTCTAGGAACGGTTTTCTCAAATTTTTGATTTTCATCTTATTTTTTGAAAAAATGCCAAAAATAGGTCAAAAAATGTAAACAAAACCCACCGCTGCCACCAAAATGGCAATTTTTGGCCTATTTTTGCCATTTTCTCAAAAAATCAGATGAAAATCAGAAATTTGAAAACCGTTCCTAGACATTTGTTTCTAAATTCCAAAAAGCGAAAAAGTTCAAAATTTCACGAATGCAAATTTTAGTTAGGCTTTCCAGAAATGTTTGGGCCAAAAATGACAATTTTTGGCATTTTTTGCCAAAATCGACATTTTTGGCCAAAACCGATATCATCATTATGTTCAGGGTAAAAATCCACTTCTTAAAATGTATACCTTTATATATTCTATGCAATTAGTTTGAGAGTTAGAGTACAAAAACCATTTATGCTAGTTGAAGGTCTACCCCAGCCTTAAGGTATGCGAATCATTCTTCACAAATGCTACACTGGCGGTCAAAAGCGTTTGCGCACAAAACCTTTAACCCTCGTCTACCCAGGGGGGGTTGCAACCCCATAAGGTTTTTTCCCCGCTGCATAAAAACGCAAGAGCAACCGACCCCAGGCATTTGGGTAATCTCTTTTACATCCTTTGGGGTCATTTTGATGAAAAAATTAGTGGGGTACCACCTAAGGTGGGATTAAGATAGGCCGTCAAAATTTCGGTGTAGGGGAGGGGGGCGGGGGTTGGTGAAGCCCCGGAAAATTTTAAGTCGCCATTTTGAAAAATATATGCATGCTATGAAGCTGAAACTTGCAGAGCATGTTAGAATTATCAATCTTCGTCTTTATTAGCAAAAACCTGATGAAATTCCGTTATATTTTACAACCTTTATAGCAAAATTTTGAAATGGTGGCCATTTTTGCCAAAATCCCGATTTTCGACATGAAAGACCTTTATGACGTTATAATTACGTAACGCCTTGGCCGATTTTTGTGATCTTGGTATCGTTGGATAGGGGAGGACCATACCTATCTTTTGATAGCAAAACAGGTTCATAGGGGTTACAAAAAATAGCCTGGGTAGACGAGGGTTACACAGCGATATTGATAGAACCGATCATCATCTGCGTCACTTTTTCCAGGATTTTGTTATTTATATCGGCCCTTTTTATGGGTTTGGAAGAGCGAATATCAGAGGAAACATGGATTATTTATATTGAATACACATGACACCTATAAAAACATGAATTTTTAAGAGTTTTGGTCGTTTGATATAATAATTAGGCTTTAGCCCGAATTTAAGCGTGGCAAACACTTTTGGCCGCCTGTGTATAATGTTGGTGATGACCATTCTTTTTTGTACATTGTTGTACATGTAATAAAAAGCATAAAAAGTATATTGTTTCGAAGAAACGCTCAATGTAGCGTGCGTCAAATAGTACATGTCATCTTTCAGTTTTTGGACCTCATTTTTTCCGTGTACTCCAGATATGACCATGGTTGAGTTTAAACTTTACTGACATCTTTAATGCAAAGCAAATGGAATTTATAGGAGCCTTCTACTTTAAAGTATCATTGTTAACCCAATAAACCAAAGGCCTTCGCAATTGCAAAGAGCGATGAAGCGGCACTACTTATTGTACAAATTTGAACTCTTCAGAGTTCTCGAATATTTCGACATTTAACTCCAGTCAAGCAATTATTAGAAAACATTAATATTAATGCAAATGTGATTGAGTAAGATTTGTGTGACATATCTTGCGATTTATAATAATATATATAACATACAGCAATTATCTAAAAGTAATTTAGTGGATGACTCAAAATATTCGGCTCGAATAATGGTTTGTCATGTTCATGATTCACTAGCACTATTTATAAATTTATCCCGATTCGGCATTCAAACACCTCAATTGAAATCGATAATACCACAGTAATGAGGATTTTCTTTTTTAATTTTCTCTAGGTCGTGTAGTCTTATACTCCTGTTCATACAAGTTGTGTTAATTTACCTTGATTAAATCTAAAGTATGCATTTAAATCGTAAAAATAAATTGACATATTTTGTATGAAAACCGGCAATTGCCTTTCATAATAAATACAACTATTTTATATGCATTTTCTCGAACATACAGCAGTGCCTCTTTCTCTCTTTGTATAACTTATATAAAATGTTACCCTTCAAGAGTATTTCGTATTCAAAGCCAATGAGATATGATATGAATATGAAATACTATCCACTCTGGAACTGTCAAACCCATGATTTCCCATTTGGGTTTCCATGAAACGAATCTGTAAGCTTATTATTTACGCCTGACAGCAAATGAAACACGACCCACTGTAGCAGTAAAAGGTCTAGATGTTAAAAGCAACAGAGATATAATATTACCAGTTGTGTCGCCATCAGCAAACAATTAAGTACAATGAATCTGTAATATTGTTTGTAAGGTAATACTATGTTCACAATATACGGATTTATCACTTTATACATGACTAGATATGATTGTTACCGAATTAACACGAAAGATACATTATTTACAGCAATTTGTTAATAAAAATAACAAGACATGATTACAAATCGAGCAGGTAAAATAGGTAAGAATAAAAAGCCCATGTTGTTCAACTTGCAAATCAGAAAAAGTGAATCAATCGTCCAAACGGGCTGATTTTTATAAAACATATTCAAGAATACAAATATGGCACTTTCATCATAAACTTGGTGCACTGAACAAGGTGACCACACAAAAGTTTGAAGAGAACCTTCATCTGCGTCTTTGGTTAACGCAAATGTTAAATAACAATGTACAATACACATTGCAATTTGCTACCTTTATTAAAATCGTTTTTAAAATCGGTCAACAGAGTGGTGATTGGCTTTAATGACCCCCTTTTTCCTATTTGTTTTCCATTAATTATACAATTATGCGTTGCGGGTATTACAAAATCTCAGTTAAGACTAAGAGCAATTGTTTTTATAAAACCTATTACCTAAGCCAGTGTCTGCATTTTCTCATTAAGACAATTTTCTTAAGCAAACGTCTACATTTTTTCATTAAGACCATCTTTATCAGACTTGAATACCTTAGGGTTAGTATTTAATTGGTTGCAGATGTTTTAGAACGACTAACTAGGCAAGATGAGCATGTCAAAGTAAGAGCACATAGGCCCGAAATTGAATTGTACTTAGATATTTAATGTTGTCAGTTTTTGACTTTTCTCAATGCGCATGCACTGGTATTTGAACTCTATAGAAATAGGAACATTTTATCTCTAAGTGTCAAAATAGATGGCGCTATTCATAAAAAAACAAACTTGTTTTTAGATGTAGAAGAGGTATTATACTGTACTAACAGAAATAGACTTTCCAATTAAGCATCTGACATTAAAAACATTTTGCTAATCAAATTAAGCAATATAATCGATTATCAAATATAATCAATAATTTGAAATTTGTATAGTGCCTTTTTTTTTGCATACAATCTGAATTAACAAAAAGTACCATTAAATGGGCTTAAAATTAACTAAATTTCAACCAAAATGAGTTACATTTTGATTTACAGTAAGTAGCGCCTCTTTTGCTTATTTATATAACTTATATAAAATCTTACCCTTCAAGAGTATTTCATATTCAAAGCCAATGAGATATGATATGAATATGAAATAATACTACACTGGAGCTGTCAAATCCATGATTTCCCATTTGGGTTTCCATGAAACGAATATGTAAGCTTTTTATTTACGCCTGACAGCAAATGAAACACGACCCACTGTAGCAAAAAAGGTCGAGATGTTAAAAGCAACAGAAATATAGTATAACCAGTTTTGTCGCCATCAGCAAACAATTAAGTACAATACTTCTGTAATATTGTTTGTAAGGTAATACTATGTTCATAATATACGAATTTATCACTTTATA
>JXSR01S067569.1:0-28419 GCA_000969725.1 Ophiothrix spiculata | reverse complement strand
GTGAATTTACATCAAATTAAGTTCGAGAACCCACGAAAAAATGTAACAACACCACCTTTTTAGCATACCCACCTAATGACATGCCATCATATGCAGATTTGGAATACCTGCCTGCATTTCATGAATTCCAGAATGATTTGTTTAAATTTAACTTGTCAGTCAAAACGTATCGCGAAAGTTGAAGAATACTAAACTATCTGATATTTTATTTCTTATAGAAACATTAAATCTGCAACAGTTTATAAAGGAATATTTTTGAAATTTCCGAAAATTTATTGCTTCTATGTTTACAATATATATATAAAATTAATTGAATTTTACACTGCGACCAAAATCACGGAAAATATGGGAAGATGTTGCACTTTAAATTTACACTAAACGAACGTGTTAACTACCTGTCTGAATTATGAATAAAGGCGTTCCTAACATTTTACGAGAATCTATGAAAAAAAATGTGTATGATTGTTGCATGGTTTTATTTCTTCAACTGCTAGAAGTTTTGCAAACGATCATTTGTCTACTTGTAACCATTTATTAGGACACTTGATATATAAATACTCCTCACAGGTCCACCGACAAAGGTACGAATTGGTATGTATATAGAAAGCTTAGGACCGATACGAGAATCATCATTGGTAAGCATAGTTATATTATTAGTTACCCCCTGTTTGTTCACGCAATACGGAGAACTATACACTCCTGGTCAAATGTGTTTGTGCACAAAACCTTAAACCACACATATCTCAAGAATCGTGCATCATTTGCGTTATTTTTTTTTTCGGATTTTATATTTTACATGTATAGATCTAAAGAACTCATCAGGAATTGTATTAGCCGCATTAGAAAATATGGCGTGCTAAACATACACTCTTAGAAAGGAAGGATCAAATATGAGACAAAAAGGATCAATTTTGATCCTTTTTAGGTATCAAATATGAGCTTACCCTTTAAGGATCAAAGTGATCCAAAAATAAGGATCAAAATTCTTGATCCGAAAAAAGGATCAAATATTTCTTATAAAAAAGATCTGCCTAAAAACATCTCACTGAAGTGACCCTAGCAGGGTTTGAACCCACGCCGCATGTGCATCATGTATAATTACCCATTATAATGACCAACGCTCTAACCACTCGCCCACGGAACAGGCAGTTATCAAGTGTGATGAAATTACCGTATTTGTATACCATTATATAAATTCCCGGCTATGTAGTGGATATTGGGTGTTCTCAAATATGAAACAAAAGATCACGTTGGATCCAAACGCGGTATCAAATATGAGCTCATCCTTTCCGTACCAAAGTAAACCAGCAATACGGATCAAAACTTCGATATTGTAATCAAACAGGATCAAAATAAAATGATCCTAAAAAAGGATCAAAAATGATCCTGGTGAATTTGATCCATTTGTATATTTTGATCCGAAAAAGTATCAAAACGATCCACGTTGGATCAAAAGTGATCCTTAAAGGATCAAAATAAAATGATCCCGAAAACTACTCGTATATTTGATACCGGCCTTCTAAGAGTGTACTGTATACGTTCTTTACTTACTTTGGAGTGCCACGATCTATACACCAAACGGGGCTCGTTCAACTCATATTGCTACAAAAAAGTAGCCACCAAAATCACTATGATAAACTATTTACATAATTATCATAACGTTATTATCCTACTAAAAGTGTGTCTGATTAATAACAACATAAAACAAAACAAAAGTACACCGCTATCTTTACAAACGCCTCACTTTCCCGAGTGGGGCACTATCTCGCTTCAAAAGTAGACCTTCCATTGTTTTCAATACTGAATCATACTGTGTTAGTAATAGCTAATGTTGCCATTTCATCATGATTGAGTTTCAATGTAGGCTTACTGCATTTATAACCACCCAACCCCAGTTGAATTATCTGCAAAGTCATCAATAGATATAATCGATTCGATTGCTCATGCATTAAGTACGCTATTAGCGGTTATTTTGATTAGATGTTTCCCTGTGCTGCAAAGCCAGTCAATCAACTTGCTACCCATGTAGATTAAATGGTCGATTTTGGAGACGTTAGTGGGAGTCTAGATTTGTCGCAGTCGTTGTGTTGTATGCTGAAAGTATTAATCTGTAATGAACAAAACCTTTTGACAGCATTGGATCATATGTTGCTTAATTCCGGCAAATCTAAAACACGCTTTATAATATGTACCACAAATGAGGCAATGTGTTACGGGTACCAATATCGCCTTATTTGGGCAAATTCTTATGATGGCAAAAGGGATATTCATAAAATAGCAGGTAGTTTGGCTTTGTTTTTGAGACATAATTAATCAGACACACTTTTAATAGGTTGATTATGATATGATAATTATTAAAATAGTTTATCAAGGTGGTTTTAATGGCTAATTTTTTGTAGCATTGAAAAGTTGAACGAGACCCGTTGGGTGTATAGACCGTGGCACTCTACTATATAATCTGAATATGTTTTTGACGGTTACACAGTGATAACCAGCATTGGATAATACATATCAAAAAGTGAATGTGGTTTATTTGTATATGGTCCAGGAAATCGGTCATTTTTATTGTTATGGAAGATCTAATATCAGGGGAAACATGGATTATTTATATTGGATACATATGGCTCCTATAAAAACATAAACTGTTTCAGAGTCTTTTGATATAATAATTATGTTTTTGCCCGTATTTAAGCGTGCGCAAACACTTTTTACGGGAGTGTATGGTTGGGTGTTGTATCACATGAGGCTATATCATTATAGATATCTTCCGTATTGCGTAAGATCGAATACCATTTCTAAAATGAAAAAAAAAAATATATATATATTTATCACAAATTTACCAATATTGTTTAAAGGCCGACGTACTTTTTGCTCTCATGGTTACCTTGATTAAATTAACCCTGGACAACATCTGGTTCACATATTTAAATATAATTTATAAAATAATTATATAATCTGTGTTAATTTCAAGTAATACGGATTTGTCAAACACGTGATATATAACCATATTGGATTACAGCTCGCTAGTCCGAAGGTCGTCAGTTTGAAGGTTCGCTAGTCCGAAAGTAAAATAGGGTTCGCTAGTTTGAAAATGAAATAGGGTTCGGTAGCCCAAAAATGAAATAAGGTCCGCTAGTCTGAAATTAAAAAAAGGTTTCGTTAATCCTAAGGTTCGCCAGTCCGAAAAAAGTTTCTGGTCTGAAAATGAAATAAGGTTTGCCAGTCCGAAAATGAATAGGATTCGCTTGTCCAAAAAATAAATATTTTTTTCTGACTGGCGAACTTGTTTTTCAATTTCTAGCGATTCTTAGGACTAACAAACTTTCGGGCTAGCGTGATGTTACCCCGTATTGCATGGTTTAAGATAAGTTTGCGTGCGCCAAAGTACACGGTTGTAATATTATTTAAGCATTCGACCAATCGGATTCAAGGATTTATATCTACCAAGTAATAAACATTATGTCCATATTTGAAGTACCCGCAACAATATTTTACTCTACCTAAAATATTATGTGTTTCAATACACATACACTTCTTTTCTCTCATTTTGGCACTCATAGTAAACTAAAATAAAAACAAACGTTAAACGTAATGTACAACAAGTTTACATAACTTAATAATACAGGCTGTCCCAGAAAAAAACCTTACGATCTTTGCGTGTAATTTTCTTGGGTTTAACGAATATTTAGGTGGATTTTTGACTGGTCCAATTGATTATTTGCTATAAAGTATGTGTTTCTAAATGGAATTAAAATGATTATGTCTTATTTCTTATGTCCTATTTTTACGTCAAATTTGATCATTTTTAGCACAGATAAAACAAACCATGTACATATCAAATCAATAAACATTGTCACGGTTGAGTAAGCAGATCAATGATAATACTCAATAGAACTTCATTTAAGAGGAACTTAGAAATTGACAAAGCATAACCTTTGTTGTACACTACCGATTGAAATGAAACAACGGTATATGAAAGTTCAATTCTTTGGCTATAAAATACAATCTATATGAACTTTGTAACTATCCTTAAAACCCAAGAAAATTACACGCAAAGATTGTAAGGTTTTTTATGGGACATCCTGTATGGCATGATGATGACGGACGAGGTTTTTAATTTGAGAATATAATCCTTCGCAATTTCCTATAAAGCCTTTTTACATTGTACATTCAATTATTCTCATTAATAAGAAACCAGTCGTGAAGTTAAACATGACGAAGAATGTCTACTCTATTCAAAGTTTTCATGGCAATATGAAATAATTGACATTCTCTAGTATTCTCCTGCCAATACGCTTTCTACCTTCGATAGGTTATTAACTCTTAAATCAATATTATATGTTCTTTGTTCACTCGTCCTTACATGGAACAGCCAGCATAATAATGATGCAGTTCGTGATGCATGCTGGGAAATTTGTTGTTAATAAATGCTCTTCAGAATATACTGTGGATTTGTTTTTTCATTCATACGATATGAGAAAGGTTTAATAATGTAGGTAATATTCTGTATGTGCTTGCAAATTTAAAAGTAACCGTTAACTAATTACCCTTTGCTTTTGAGTATTTGAATTTAAATCTTGGCCATTAATGGACTCGTGCATTTTTGCTTCTTTGCAAAAATTATCACTACATTCCTTTTCCAAAAAAGCTGATTTGAATATTTTGCATAGCATGCAATTTATTGTTACAAAAAATATAAGCAAAGTACATCGAGTTTGCTTATTTCACTGTCAAAATTTTTGTATCCTCAAAATGCTCAATGCGGCAACTAAAATTTGTGCTGCGTTATTTAACATTTATTTTCAAGGACGATGCAATAGATTCCATTCAGGAAATTTACCTGTACCCTTGACCATCATTTTAGTGTGAAAGGTTCTTTCATTATTAAGATATTGCACAACTTGTATAATATCAAATGTTCACTATATCCCTTTATTCGCATTTCTGTTGCTCGCTGTCACGAACGATGATATTATTGTTGTTGTATTCTACTTCCCCTCAGGACTTCTCAGTTACATTGTATTTCCGAATGAGATGGCATGATCCTAGACTAAGCTACGGGCAAAATCTAACTGTGCTAGTGCTCAAGAATACCGACATGGAGCGACTTTGGGTACCAGACTTGTATTTTCTGTATGAGAAAGAAAGTCATCATCATCACGTTACTCAAACGAACAAATTGATGTGGGTGTATCCAGATGGTAACGCCCTTGTCAGCCAAAGGTGATATTTTGTATCTTAAATATAACAAATTACGAAAAATTACGACAGGTCATTTATATTTGGAACCCGCAGCTCAGTTCTTTTTACTATTGAAAGGAGTTGTCTTTCTAAAGAGTTGACACCTTTTCTTTGTTGAATTTGATGTGTGCAGCTCCTGGGAGGGAGATTTAAAAGTTATTGCATGTCATGCAGTTGACCTTTGGTGTATTTTGGTTTTTTAAAGCTAACAATCAACGCTCAGTTGTTTTTAAATAAACGAAAGCAGATATTTACTTGAAACTTCCAAATATAACAATAAAAAATGCATAGCTTGCTTCCATTTACTTCAGGTCACAAACTTATTGAACACCCCTCGTATGGTCACAATCTGAACAGTAGAGAGTTTGCGATTACCACGTTTCACGGGACGGGGTACACAAACGTGAGCATTTTTAACCCACGTTTACGTAACGGTTCACGCCTACGCGCAATACCATAGATTGCCTATGTATATTTCATTATGTCGCCCTCTTAGCAAAGAGTTTTTGATTAATGCAACGATTGCCTATTGTGAATGTTTCATGACGTCGCCCTCGTCTCATAATGGTCATAGCTGGTCATGATCCATAGATATATCTGATCGAGGGCGTAAATTCTTCAGCTAAAGAAATGATATGCAAGCTTATGATATTATGAATGGTTGGCTAGTTTTCAATAGAACTCACGTACGTATTGAACGAATAGCCACGTAAAAAGACTCACTTCAAACGGTTATTTCAACATGTGTTGCTGCTATTCACGTATTATTGATCGTTCACGTTCAGGGTATTGGCTTTCGCAAGCAGATGTGTAGAACTTAAAACTTTGACATAGAAGTCAATGCAAAATCAGAAAATCCTTACTTACGGGTATGTAAGTGCGAAGTTTGCAACCCGTAATCTTTACAACCAAACGCAATAAAACTTCGATAAGTGCTGGATATGTATGTCTGTACATTATTCTTGCATGTGTTTATCTGATTTTGATATAGCTTTTATTTAAAACAATAGGGGACATCGATTAAGTGATTAGTATTCACGTAACAGTGTTCGTGAAATTCTGCAATATACGGCGTGCTGTACTGTTCAAGCAGGTAATGGTTGGCTGAATTTCAATAGAACTCACGTTTACGTTCGCGTTCGCGTTCGCGTTCTGGATGATCGCAAACTCGCCACTAATGACTGATTGACTTCATTTTGTATTGTCTAATAATGAAACTAAGTTTAAAGTGCCACATTTATATCAATTTATTTTTAAAAGAATTTCATTCATGACAATAATACAACTTTAATTAGATTATGATCGCTGCAAGGATATTACCAGATATTATTTTTTTTTATTGTCTACATTAGTAATATTTGGCGTATTTTTGCTATTACAATATATTATTTAATTCCAGAATTTCGGTCTTTTAGCACCTTTTTCCATTTTAGAAATTGCTAAAAGCAAATAATATATTGCCAAACATGTTTAAAAAGTAATGCAAATATAGTCACAAACGAAAGGATTGCAGCTCTTGTAGTTCTTGGACTGAATTTTGAAATATAATTCCCCAACAAAATACTATAGTTTCTTTATAATAGAATTCTGCTACTCAAAAATCTTAGGTAGGAAAACTTGAAATAAAGTGTCAACAATTGTGTTAACCCTCATCTGGCAATCTGCTTGTGTTCCTTCAGATTGCAGCAAAACTCAAAGACGACTGACCAAAAGCATTTAAGTATTCTTTTGTACACCCTTCATGGTCATTTTGATGAAAAAAGAGGTCTAGTACACGTAAGGTTGGGGTTGGGTAGGCCGCCAAAGATGGGGTGTATAATTATACATGTAATGTTAAACTATTCCTGTAAATGTGATTCGCTAATATAAATAAATATTTACTGACAAGGCGTTTGCATTCTTTCATGAAATTTTATATCTGTTGGCCAAACAAATATTTTTGGTGGAGCGTATTTACCATAAAATGTATTCAGAATAGTGAAACCACGTATATTCCAACACATTCAGGATTGGTATCATGTCGCTTAAACCTTTCCTCACCTTATTTTCTCCCCTCAGAGTTAGCATCACTGTTGCATGCAGTATGAATCTACGGGATTTCCCAATGGACACACAAGCGTGTATGCTAAACATTCTTAGCTGTAAGTCATAGTACATATATTATTGTATATTCTATATTGCATAAATTCACGGATTGCGTATATCAAAAAGATATTATTAATGAGAAAAATAAGAATCTTAGGACTATTGATTATGATAAAACACATATTTAGGTCTAGGTGTCTATAATGTTACTTTCAATAAAAAGACAGACACCAGATGCAATGCTTACATTTCATATAATTTGTTTCTGCTAATATCAGTTGATTTTCGAATTTCATACCTTTAATGCTTTCATGCTTTAAGAGCACCTATGAAAGGCATTGATTATACCCATGGTAAAATTCATAATAAAAGTTCAGTTGAAAAAGGTAAAGTGCTCACAAAAAAGAGGGAGCGGAATACATTAAGTTACACGGACACATTCGTATTCAGCAGATTGAATGTTTCCGACAAATGAGGATCTACAATGGCTCTTAAGTAGCATTACTGTTAAACACGGCATAGTAAGATGTGTTAAGTCCAAGTAACATAATAAAGTACATGAAGAATTGGTCAGTCAAACAGGTTTTTGAATTCGATACAAGAGAGAGTGGAGTACTTTTAAGTACTCCGCCTTTTCTTCAAAAGGTTCTGGTTTATAAGGTGAAAAATGTCCAAACGAAATTCTTAGTTGCTTTTGGTTCAATTGGTTTTCTTCGTCCCTACGAAGAATAAACTTTTGTATTCAAACCTTACTTTTAGCTAACTGTAGTACTATGCATAATTTTATTCAACCAAGTACCTAGCGATCAAACTTTCTCCTAAAAAATTGCCTTGTTTTAATTTGCTAAACAAAAGTAGGGAATTTTTAATGTATTGTTGTATTTTAGATAATGTAGGATCATATAAAGATGTATGTTTTAATTCATCCAGTTGTTATAAATATAAATGATAGTTGCAAAAGTAAGTTCCAGTAAAAAATATTAATCAAAAAATGCATTACCCTTGTTTTACTCATGTCGCCAGCTATGTTGCGTTCTTTTCAGTGCAGCCCTACTCGGGTCACATACAATGCGTACATTTTATAAGTCCGAGTTAGGCTCTCATTGAAATATATAAAACTTTGTAACATCGAGTCATTAATTCATTACAAGAATTTTTTTACAAATAATGCCAACATATACGTTGTCATTTTTTGGAAGGGTCAAGAGTCAAGAAACTGTAGAAATAATGAGGTAGGTACTTATATATGTTGTAAAGATTATTAATAATTTCGGGCGGGAAAGTGGTTTTTAAGAGGGGGGGGGGGTACTATGGAACCCCTATTAATACACTAACGGAAGTGTGGGTACCTTATCCAGTTAAGTGTTAACGTACGATTTAGAAAAGAATCAAACAGATACGTTATGACAGACACGTTATCTTAAAGAATAGGGAATACACTGGTTTTGACAAACATCAATTATTTTTAAAAATTTCCGAGGCACTGTTTCTTCTTCAGAAACCATAAGAGTTTATGATTTTGTATGTTTTTCATTCGTTATTAGTATATGGTTGAAATGTTTAAATTTCCGAGACCAAAGTTGCACACTTTATCGGAGATGAGCCAATAGGTAAATTTAATCAATCGGGCAAGTTTTTCCCTTTTTTGCCCAAAGTAAATTTTAGTTATATATTTAGTATCTTAATATCTTGATAAATTGCTTTCAGATGCCTATCCTGTTACAGACCTTGTGCTAACTATTCATGATGAAGACGTTGAAAGACCAGAAAATCTTACAGTCTCAAAGTTTGATATATACCCGCTTGCAACTGGGAATATGAATCTTAGTTATTCAATTGGTAAGTAAGCTTTACTTTAGATATAATTTATCAAAGAATTTTCCTCACCTGAAAATGTATGCAGTATGTATTTTGTATAAAACTATATCCATTTTCGATACATTATTTGAAGATTTTGATAAATTGAGACGCGCATTACTAAATTAGACATATTAAAGTTAATAACCTGCTTAATAAGTAAATAATCAGTAAGACAACATAAACGCCAGTTATTTTCCCATAAAATCAGCATATAATAAAACGCCGACATGCATGACTGGATGCATACGTTTCATTTGTCAATAACCATATTAGATATAAATAAATAAACCAGATGTTGTTCAAGGTAATTTAATCAAGGTAACCATGAGAGCAAAAGTGCATTGGCCTTTCAAAAATTAAAAAAATATTGTTGTAGTAATACAAGATAGTATAAATTTTGAAACAAACATAACAATCAAAGCAAAAAATAATCGGGTTAGCTTATTCCTATCATACTTGTGATGTACAAATTTAATATTCTTCTTGACAGAAAAAAATGCAACACATGTATATGTTTTAAGATTGATATACATGGATTTGATTTATTGAAGTTAGATATCACAGGTGGTGGAGGTATACATAATTATATGTTTAATAATTTGAAAAACAAATGTATTAGTAGGTTGAAGCTGAACAAAAATACATGTACCTTGTACATGAGTTAGCACTCACTGAACTTAAAAACTGTAAAAGTTAAGAATTTAACTTTTGTCACAAAATACGAAAAATTGTTAAAAACAGTATTGAAAATCCAATATGGCGCTCATGCAATATATAATATCGGTCAAATGTCATTTTAAAATCTTGAAATAAAAACATTATTTTGTAAAAATGAAACGATCAGCTAAATTGTTTCTTAATACTAGATTTCTTTTTCATAAATATATACCAATATATACATAAACATTTGTAATTCTAAAATAAAATGCCGGTTAGGTACTTGTGATTTCTAGTCTAGAAAATAAGAAAGGGAAGAACAAAATCAGAGGTGACAGGGTCTGACTAGCTGTCTGCATGTAGACATTGTAAACATCCCTAAGCAAGATTTCTTCGTAGTGCGTGATTGGTTTTTGTCTCATGTATGTTTTACCTGCTGTCATGCTATGATGTAATTACGTTCCATGCTTCTGATGTTTTCTAGTATGAATCCATCTGAATTCTTAAACCTTATTGCCATTACATTGTATACGACAAGTATACAGAAGAAAGTGACGTTTGAAATTCCATGGCAAAATTACCCATGTCCCATAAATATCAATATTCATGTTGATTTAGACTACGGAAGTTCACTCAGGGTCTTTTAAGGTGATACATGCAAGAAATATGTGATATTTTGTAAAAAAATATGATATATATTGTTAATTGGTCAAATTGATACTTGGTATAGAGATAAGGTATACCTACCCTCTAACTCAATTAAGAGCTTTCTCTAAAAATATTGGGAAAAAATGAATTTAGAACTAGGTAACCACAATATCCCTGCCAAATTTTACTCAGCTCTGATGTCTAGAAGTAAAAAGAAAAAGTTGCGCGCAAGGTTAAAACGACACGAAATCACGAAATGGCCATTTTAAAGAAAAAAAAAAGTAATTTCTCGCTCAAACGTGCAAAAGAAAAAATATTTTTAAAGGAATAATTATTATAAAATATCAAATAATTGATGAACACTTAAAATCTAAGAAAAATCGGGTGAAAATGCCTTTTATTACTTGAAACATGCACAAATATTCAATTCAAATTAATTCGCAAAACCAATAAAATACATAAAACAATAAACATATGTAAAATGGTTGGACAATGATAATTTCGGTTGAATTTCCCATGAAGTGTTTTATTTCAACTGAGCACCAGTTCGTAACGCAAAATCGGATTTGAATGGAGGAAAATCAATTATTGTAAGATACAATTTAATGGAAATAAAAATGTAATGGAAAGCACGTGGAGCTCGTTTGGTCTAGTGGGACAGAGCAGGACTGCGAATCAGTAGGTCGTGAGTTCGAGCCCCGCTACGGCCAACGGGTTATGTCCTTGGGCAAGAAATTTAATCCTAATTGCTTCGTCGACCCAAGTGTTATCATGGGTAGTAACTATAGGAATAAACTCAATAGACGCCGTGAATGGTAAGGCATCCGCGTAAGTTGGTTATATTCTATTGGTAACGGAATAAATGTAAAGCGCTTTGATCAATTCTGGAAAAGCGCTATATAAGCACCGACATTTATTTTTAAAGAAGTGATAAAGCCATTTTACCTCAATTTCAGGGTTATCTATGAGAAAAAGTCAAAGCTATTAGGGCAATAGAAGAAAAAAAAATTGAAAAATGATTAATAATTGCCGAATAATAACATACATAATTATGTAGAGTTTGAAAAGTTTTATTTAGTACATCAATACCAAATTATAGCTGTATATGTTAGGTTTTGAGCGTTTCATATCATATTAACTTTGTATCTGTTCAAAAATCAAATGTGTAATGTAATAAACAAATAATTATCATTAAGTAATATGAGAACTGTATCTGTTTAACAAATCGAACAATGAGCAAAGTATATTATCAAAATGCACTGTATCTGTTAAACAAATCGAACGATGAGCAAAATATATCATTATAAGGAAAAGAGGTGCTGCAGGCATGTATTAATAAAACAAAAATCACATTACATACTCTGCTAATGTTATAACTTTTGTTGCTAGCACTAATAACATGACATTTTGCTTAAGGGTTCATACTTATGTTCATTATCTTAATTTGATATGGATACAATTTCAGCAGACATCTGAATTTGCTGTAATTTTAACTGTAACGAAAATTGATAGTCTGATAGAATATCAGCCCTGATTCCATGTTAACAAAACAAAACAAAAAACTATGTAGATTTGAATCGCATAAAACTGATAATGATCATTTATATTCTAAATCCAGTATAAGTTGAATTCTTAGAGAGCCCCTCAAGCATTTCATCAATCATAATGTAATGCGGGGGTTGTGACATCTATAACTATGTAAAAAAAACTCGGATAAATCATCTTATCTTGAATATTTATTTGTATGTGTAATACGTCAAACATTTCCCCAGAAAGAAAGTCTCAACACTGTAAAACATTAACAACAAAAGACGGGCAAACTTTAATGAAAAAAAATTCTAGGCTTCCCATAATATTTAGAGGGAATTTCCGCGATTAATGAGTACATGGCAAAATTATTTAATAACTTTATTACTCAATAAGAAAGAAATATCTGACATTCGAACCGCAGACATTTGCATTTAGAGCGGTATTAATTAATTGATTAATGGATAAATCTCAGTTTTTCTATATAAATGGGAAAATAGCATGAAAAAAACCCGTATTATTATTGAAAAAGTACAAGATTTCGTCCTGTATTTTCTGTAATTTTACTGGATTGTTTACAGTGTATCCAAATTTGTTTCCTTTAAGGCTACAGTCCCTAAAAACGTCTTGCTCGGCTGACTGTCATGTTTACTGCAAGTTTTTACCTACTTACACCTATCAGAATATCACAATTTTTGGCGTACATATTGAATAGAGTTTCTAGTTTATAAATAAAACTTTACAAGTGATTTCACATCCATTATCAAAGTCAAAATGACGCCTAAAGACGACTTCGAAAAAGTTGACCCTTTTTCGCCGAAACTTCATAATTTCATGATGTTCGAACAATTCGATTGGTTTCAAATTTTGACAGATTGTAGGCTTGGTACTTCTTATTGAATTACAAACAATATTGTATAAATATGCTGAGTTGATTTTGAATGATAATGTAACAAACCCCCGTTGTTTTGCCCGAAAATCCGGACGTGAATTACGACTCTGAGTTTGCCCTGTT
Source organism: Ophiothrix spiculata (assembly GCA_000969725.1). Classification (NCBI taxonomy): domain Eukaryota; kingdom Metazoa; phylum Echinodermata; class Ophiuroidea; order Amphilepidida; family Ophiotrichidae; genus Ophiothrix; species Ophiothrix spiculata. The sequence goes on along the minus strand of JXSR01S067569.1, from coordinate 15,386 downwards.
TGAGCTGTGAATTGCCTGTTTTAAGTATTTACATTATCTACATTTTGTCTGATATACGCATTTGCATAATTTACTTACAAATTGAGCATTCCAATGAGGCAAAAATTGCAATTTTTATGTAAACAAAAGAAAAATACGGCATTCTAATGTTTATGTTTTAGATTTGAGTTCACGATCTCATCGATGCCTTGATAGCTCAGCGGTAGATCCATCGCTTCGTAATGCATGACCAACCCCTGCCATAATCACATTTTCCTGAGCAGATTGCTCAAGAAAATATGAATTCTAACAATTTGTAATCATGAAAAGATAAATAGTTACTACTACCTTTGCGGGGACTCGAACCATGGATTTTGTAAAAACGAAAATTGTAAAAAAATGTTGACTGGCTGAAATAAAAAAAAAAAGTTGCTGCCCAGCCCCGTAAATGCCAGAAAATTCATTTTGTGCTATAGGTGAAGATACACGTCAAGGTCGTAATTTAATTAATGCGAAATAAATCAGCATAAGACAATCAACAAAAAATATGTTGGCTTAATGACCTTTGAACGCGTTTATCTGAGTTATACGTTTACTCCCTGACAACCTTTGACAGACCATTACTTAGCTTCTGGAAATCGTGTGAAGTTCATTAAGGTGTCATTTTAACCCTAAAGCATGTTTTTTCAAATAATTTAAAAAGTGAAAATGACAAGAGGTGGAATTTACGGCTGGTTCGGGATGGACGGTCACACATGGTATATAAATATAGATATCTCTTTTTGATGATAAGCAATGATAATAGGTTAAAACAATTACTTCACCTGTATATGTAATATAAAACACTTGATCAGTAAAAATATAACATTTGGTAGAGCTGCATTTCATCTATTAGTTGCATTTTCCTAGTAAGCTAACTGCTATAGCTAAAACAATAATGAAAATTCAATGAAGATTAACTGCGAAGCGAATGACAATTCAGTAAGCGAATGACAATTGCATTTTCCTAGTAAGCTAACTGCTATAGCTAAAACAATAATGAAAATTCAATGAAGATTAACTGCGAAGCGAATGACAATTCAGTGAGAATTTATTATTTAAAAATAAGAATACATAGTGAAATACAGTCATCTTCTATTGGTTATTTCACCTATACAGACAAAAAGAAATATATGGCAGTTTATGACTTTAGAATAGGCCATGTGTGTACAATCAACAATGATATTTAATATTCCCACATGTGAGTTTGACCAGCAAAATAAATCAAAACTTGTCACCTTTGTTCAAATCGATTTATATTGACGCCCATATGGAAATAAAAACAAATACGCATCTTTTAAGGTCAGTGATTTACTAAGAAACTCTTGAAAGATATTGATCAAATTAACAGAATATTAAATTTTAACTGATATAAACATGTACTGGCTCCTAAAATAATTATTAATATTTTTGTTACTTCTAACCATTCATTTTTCTTTAATACATCACGACAGCCATTTCATTTGTCTAATTTACTTGTTTAAATAATCAGAAACCATAATAATCACTCTTGAATATTATGAAAATATACTGGGTGCCCCAGAACAAAACACTTTTTTGCGTATGTTTTGTTGGTTAAATTAAATGGAAAGCCAAAATGCATCTTTAAAGTGTAAAACTAAATATTTGGGTGGGATTTTGTTTTGTCCAATTTCATGATTTAGGTCATAAAGTAGCACCCCTGAATAGAACAAAAAAATATGTCACTTTAGAAACTCTCTTATATCTCTCTTATTTTTTCATCAAATTTCGGTTCATTAGGATAAAATCTATCATGCGCATAACAAATTAGTAAACAAAGTTACAGTTGAGTAAACAGATTAAGGACAATACTCAAGAGAATTTTGTTCAAAAGGAGCTTTAAAAAATCGTGAAATTGATCCAAAAAATGTTACATCCAAATGTTTGAAAAAGAAGAAACACTGTTCTTCAAAACGGATTGAAATGACACCTTACAATAATGTCTGTTTCTCGGACTATCAAATATCACCTTTACATTATTGATTATCCGGTAAAGCCAAGCACTTTATACGCAAAGATTGTAATGTCTTTTCTGATGATAAGATGATAACTCTTGAAAACATAGCTTAAATTGAGTACAAATAAAAATAGTGTACATGCAATAATTAATCTGTAAATATTTTTGGCTTATATATATTTATATGCAGATATAGCAGCGGTGGAAATACCAACATGGTAGTCAACCCAGGGTTAGGCAACCCCGGCTTAACTAACCCTGGGTTGTCTTCCACTTAGTGCGTGGACTCTATACGTAGAACATACTACATTATACTACTATCAAGTCATACGTAGAACATACAACATTATACTACTATTAAGTATATCTAGGCTTAAAATATATCAACTGACTATGATTACCCTGGGTTGACAAATGAACTTCATTAACAACTTCAAGTTGGTAAGTACGGAAGTGAAGATCACCAGGGTGGACAGCAGCACCCGTTTGGTACCCGTACAATAGCGGGCAGTCAGCTATGTGGATTTATATGTATATATTTAGGTATATACGGAGAAAGATAACAAGTCATAAGCTGAGTGTGATTTTTTGTCAATGCCATCATTCGCATGTCTTTGTGTGGTTGGTAGGCTTAGTGTTGCGATGAATGTTGTTCAGAGAAATGATTCATCTAATATGATATTGACTGTATGGGAACCCAGAAATACTCTCAACTAAGATTACTCTAGGTCGACCAGTAAATTCAATAACATCTTCAAATTGTCAATATGTGGATGAAGATCACGTAAGTTGAACACTGTACAACCTGCTATAAAATATCACCCATTATGCTGGTTGACAAATGAACTTAACTAATAACTTCAAGTTGTTAATGCTACTTACTATGATTACCCTTGGTTGACAAATGAACTACATTAACATCCCCAGGTTGTCAATTATGCGAGTAGAGATTACCCAGGGTGTACATTGTACAACCTGCTATAGAACAACTGAGTACATTATGATTTACCTGCTTTTCACTACTATAATAGTATGTTCTACGTATAGGAACCTAAGTGGAAGACAACCCAGGGTTGGTTAACCCGGGGTTGCCCAACCCTGGGTTGACTATCATGTGGGTATTTCCACCGCTGCATATTTATATATATAAACAAATATCAGATTTTTTTTAAACAGTCTAAGTATCAAGTTGGTCTTCAACATAGATTCAAATGATTACTTCACCTGATAACTGTATCAATTGAATTGCCCATCAAGCATCTTGAAATATCAATTATGTTCTTTTGTCAATGAAGTATTTTTTTCAATTTTTTACTTTCTTCGTAAAGATATTTATTCCGTTTTTGGCTATTTTAGAAAGCTTGAACAACAGTATTTGTTTGAAAATAAGAAACTTTTCAAGTTATTATGAAACTAATTTGTATTCATATTTTCATGAGGCTCATTGGTATTAATAACCTGGTATTGTGTTGATCTACTCTAATTGCCTTTTCTTTTTACCTTCCCATTATATGATCACCATATGTAATTTACAATTACTCCCTAACGTGTAACGTAAAAGTATATGTGACCGTCCAGCTCATACCAGCCGTAAAGTCGGCCTCTGGTCAATATCTCTTTTTCACACTTCCGAAAGGTCCACGCTATAAGGATTGAAATAAAACCTCGATGAACTTTACCTGACATCCATAATTAGTCAAAATATGGTCCGTCAAAGTTTGTTAGCGGATTAAAGATGAAACTGATATTAATGCATTCAAAAGCTTTTAAACTATATACTTTGTTGATGGTCATTCTATGATGTGGAACTTGTTCATACTTAAAATCATTTTTTGAAATAGATTTTTGCAGGTGTTTTGCACAATGTATTGATATTGTTAATCTGCAAAAACATTGATTTCGACAAATCACGACCTCTGCTTGTATTTTTATCATGAGCGCAAAATAAAGTTTGTTGACTTTACATGAGCTGGAAAGACACATATGACGTAGAATTTTTAAGGAGAGTTGATTGATCAGCAAACAAAACAGGAATTATGGACCATTTAAAGGCTGTAATTACCTCATTAGTAATATTATATTTAACTGCAAGTAACACAGTAGGCAGTGATGATTGAATAGATGATATTTGAGTTTTTGCAATTAAAATGGTATTTACACGCACGCAAAACACTTAGTGTCAATGCTCAGTTTAATGTATTTAAAGCATTGCAATCCCTTTTTAACTGTTTGCCTGGGAAGGAAGATATGATAAGGGCGAATTACAGATGGATATACAGATGTAAGCTCCTTAAACATAGTATTTGGATTTTAAGTGTTAATTCCTTAAGTTGACAAGAATATCTTGCCGACTATGCTGGTTTCAAATCTAGAACTCTTTTGAATTAATTATGAACAGAAAACTGTAAGTATCTTTATTAAAATCTTGTTTAAATAAAAACAATATAGTTATATTTAAATTTATTAATATAATAATTTATTGGACTATAAACATCCTTAAAACGATATTTTTTAAATAAATATATAGTATAAAAGGTGCCAAACGTTTTCAAGTAACCAGTCAGTTAGGAGATCAAGTATTCTTTTGTCTATACTTTTGTGTATACTACAACCTGATTTTTTCCTCGTTCTTTACTTATAGCCCAAAGAAATGCAATTCGCTTTTCAAATGCAGTGATTTTGTATCACAAGCGAACAAAAGCAAATGTTGCTTTTAATGATTTTGAAAATAGGAATGATAGATTTAATACTGAAAAGATGTATGAAATTTGACAAATGTTATTACCGGTAAATAAAGAGTTTGAACAATTTGAAGCAATATATTTATCGAACATTTTACAGACACTAATCGTAAAATTCAGACGTTAACCAAAGAGAATACTAGAGTAAAAATGAATCACTTGATATGACAATAACAAATTATCCGTTGTGCAAGAAACAATTTATTGATTAACTCATGAACATGTTGACTAACAACTAAACATTACCATGCCCTTTCAATGTTAACTTGTGTTCTTGTACTAGCAGCATCTCTTTTCCTAAAGCTAAGTTGGTACATAGGCATTGATAGCATCATTAACTATGCTCCCACGGCAACGATTGAGTTACAAGATTCTTTGCTTGCTATTTTATCGTCGTATATCACACAAAAACGTGTTAATTCTATGAGGTGTTATGAATTACATGTCAACCGCGATGACCCGAAAAATCCTGGTAATTATTTGAATTATTGATATCTAGCGTCATATTAAGTTATAGAGGTATCACGTGTTTTAGATAAAGGTTACCTGTATAAAGGCTCCAGATATGGTATTAAAAGTCAATATATTCTTGAACTAAAAAAGACAAATTTATTGACATTCAATCAATGTACTTTAACACAGAAAATGCGCTGTCTCATTTATCTGGTAGCAATTTGCATCTGATGATATTTATTCTAAGAGTAAATTGAACGTTTTACTACATTACTTTTTTATTGAAGGTAATATGTGTTTAATGATAATTATTCGGTGTGAGTAGATAGGATTTAATTTAGGCGTTTATTTAAGCGCACATGATCCTATCACTAATTTTGTCGTAATATTTACTCTTTTTGAACAAATCTTATGTTGCTTTTGGTCAGATTTGATATGTAATCTTGTTGGGTGTGAAATGGAACTCCGAATGTGATCAATTTCTTCATGTACTGGTAAGGGGGCAACAACAAAAATGGATCAAAAACGGGATTTTTAGATCAGATCTTATTTGACCCCGCCTTTGACCCCATCACTTCTTTACTTAGGTTGAGTGGTCATATTGAATGTTTACCTGTAGTAGAGTGAGAATCGGGTGATTGAATGTCTTGGTCACACTTGATTGAGCCAACATAATGCTTGGAAGCAAAGTACAAAATGATCCTCCAACGTTCCTCAATTTACCAAAATAGGGTTGTGGTGAACGTCGAACGTCAGTTAAAATTAATTTCTAATTTCCGCCACAGGAAATCTGAGAAATGAAACTCCTCTTAATTTAGAATCAAGTAATATATTAGTAGTAAATGCGACTGAATTGATAATTTTGATGTACTGGCAGTCAATTTTCTATTTTTAGATACAATTACCAAAGATATCAAGTATCTTTTTTAAACAGTAATCTCTATCCAATTTATATAAGCAGCATCTGTCTGAACCCTTAAGCAACCTGTTAACACATACATGTTAATAGCAACAAAATGTCAGGACACTCCGCTTGTGTGTTATTTGATTGCGTTTTTATGAAAACATGCCCACAGGTTTTGTAGTGATATGATATTGCTTGGTCCATGAATGCCAATACTGTTGATACTTAGCAGTGTTATTCCTGATAAATGTCAACAAAAAACAATATGGGAGAAGGTACAACTATTACAAAATAAGGTACTGCATAATAAAATTGTTTTCATATTCTATATCATATCATGTGCTTTTAATGAAAGAGATTGATATGAAATCAAGAATGTTCATGAAATTAACATTAAGAAAGTAAAGAAAACACTAGTTGTAGATACTTTTGTAACATTTAAACGCGGTTAAATTGACATAAATCATCGTAAAATAACATGATACCGTATTAGTTTATCAGTCATAATCCTAAAACATAGACAAAGCAAGAGCAAAAGTTTTAAAATAAAAATTAGTATAAAAACATAAAGTTTCGAACAACAAATAAAAAGATACAATTTGGCATATCTGGCTTTCATTGTTTGTGCTGGGACACCAAGATACTGTTAAAGGGCAGAGAGTAAATAATATAAACACAATTTCGTTGTACATGACATACAGCCTTGTGTTTATTTCATCAGGTGTTATGAATATCATCAGGTCGATTGTAATGGTCCATAAAATATTGGAACTCAGTTGAATTATTGATATTGAGAATCATGCTGAAATTATGCAGGTATCACGTTAACTAGATATAGGTCACCCGTATAAGAAGTAAAATGCTATGCACGATCTGAAAAGTAAATTATACCCATTCATACGTGTTAGGGAAAAGAACAGGTCAATCAGGGAAATTTTAATCTACTTTCAAACACAGAAACGATGATCACCTTAAAAAATGATGTCACACTTTCTAAATTTGTCATAAGAATCCGATAATTATGAGCTCTAACAGAGTATAAAATGGTGTTTTGAGATGAAACTTTTATTAATCGATACAAAGTATTTGAGATGACAGAATCATTTCGTGCGTAAGACTTTGCCCTTGAGCATGGAAACCTGTAATTTTTGTTCTATACACTTAGTCTGAAAGAGGAAACCCCCAATTTTGTCCACTCAATAAAGATACAAGAACAATTAAAAGCTATAAAAGTCTGAGAAATTTCAAAGAGGGTTTCAAGCTGCTGTGTACACGTTAACATGGAAAACAACCTAAAGCAGGAACTCAACGTTCTGTGTCATTTGATTGTCTTTCGGCTTACATAGGTGTTTATCCACAGGCTACGATGTAAACACGTTTCATGCTCTGGATGTTTTTAGATGTCAATCTATACGCCTCGTAAATAATGTTAAATAAGTGTTAGAATATTAGACAGTGCTAGAACACATGTGCAATAAAAGTACATTATACGTTTAAAATTAACAATATGTGCCTCAAATTGCTAAAGAATATGGTATATATTAGGGGACACTTCAAATATCAATTCAATTTGTTGAATTTGCAAAGAACTGAAAATAAATGAACATAGGAGAACTAAGTCGAATACACCCATATTCGATAATGGCATGGCGATAAGGATTTTTGGGATTGAAGGGTGTTACATCTAGAGTTATGTAGTATGTAAATTATGCCAATATAGCTGATATTTTGTAAAAAAAAAGAAGTACGTCACCTTGCATTTTGGATAATTTAATTGCATCTCTGATGAGTTGATACCCGATGGCTAGTTTTGATGTTTGACGATTTGCTTTGCTAAGTATCCGATATGGACAACTTATAATTAAGAATAACAGTGAATTCACAAATATAGTAATTACATTATATCAAAGGTGATGAAATTAATAATGAAATAAGAATGGTAACATTTTAAAACTCAGTTATAAGTTTAGAATCTGATTTAAGTTGTTAATGTACTTTTTTTTCTTTACTAGGCACATAATATGACTTAACCAATATGTTTAAAAACAAAATATCACTTTAATTTGTAATTAGGTTTTGTGTTTCACAACATAAGAAAATGATGAAAAAGAAAGTGTCATGCAAAGAATATATAAAACGGCTGATTTTTTAAAAATTATTTTGCATGTTTTCATTAATGATCTTTTCACAGTACCAGTACTAAGTTCTACAAAGTGTTGAGAATAACACATGGATTTCAACGAACATTAACATATCCCAGTTTTTACAGGATATTTTAATTCATTGATATCGAGCAATTGATACATGTATCGCTTTAGAAGAAAGAAATGTATTTCCATAAAATCTGATGCATTTTGCAATTGTTACCATTGCACGTTCTCAAAAGTATGAACATGGTAGTCAGAACATTTTTATGACACCCGGCGCTACACATTTATTTGAGTATAAGGCGTGGATTGATAATGAATCAACGGTACGCAGCTCCTGTTAATGGCGATGCGATGAGTTGCTGAGCTGAAATGTCTATATCATAAGGTTTCTAAGCAATCCAAAGAAAAACACAAAACAATTCAACATTTGAATTTTTTGCATTGGAAATTATGCAAAGTGGTTGTTTTTTCAGGAATACTGGGTTTTTATTCTAAAATTTAAACGCAGTACATTATTGCGACAGAATAATCATTTTAATGTGCTAGTATTCTAAGTTGAGGCCCCAAACCTCTGATTAATATGACTGTCATAAACGTTACCATTGACCTTCACCAAATGTCAGATATATATAACCAACGTGCAACCACCAAGGTGACGAAATGTTACTTGTTATGACAGCGAGCACGTTTTCTTATTCTAAGATTTAAGAGCATCAATATGATCACTGAAGACAAATTAATCTTTACTTAAAAATACATTATTAGTTTGCTTGATTATTGTACTCTATGTAATGTAATGTTTAAGGAAGAACAGAAACAAGCAATTAATTAATAATTGGCACCCTTTTTATCTTAATTCAATAACTTGCCTTGTACAAAACGAACACAAAAGTAAAATCATTTGACCATTATGTTGAGAAACATCAATATTACAAACCATGTATTTTTGCGCTATAAATGTTCCAATAATTGTAATGAGGTTTCGGCGAAAAAAGTGATCACCTATTTCTAAATAGTTAGTAACGCCATTATGAACTTGTTCGTGGCAGTAAACACTAGTTCATTTATATTTTATAGACTGTATTCTGCGTGTACCCCAAAAATGTGATATTCTTACATGTGTAAGTATTCGAAAACTTGCAGTAAACATGACATTTCGTCGTCTCGCGAAAAAGTCAAAAGAACCTAAAACACGAACTTAAGGTGTCTAGTCCATGATAGATCTGACTGAAATTTGCTGGTAAAAATCGGCATGAATAATATGTCATCGATGTAGAACCGATTTTTAAAATACAAATTGGCGGTCAAGGGACTCGTTTTTGCAAGCGAGTCAGTTTAAAAATATAATTTTTGAGCTTTTAGGGAAACTACGTACAGGGGTCTATGGGAAATGTGGCAAAAATGACATTATTTAGTGTTGATTCAAAAACTTTCCACTGAAATTATTTAGTGTTCATTCAAAAGCTTTCCACTGAAATTTTGTGTCAGTTGTTTTCACAAACTTTTTTTTTGTTTATTGAAAGAACTACGAATCCCCTGAAGGTCTATGACGAGTTGACAACTTGATGAGATGACGATGTAAATGATGACATAAGTGACAGATAATTTCGAGATGACGAGATAAATGAAAACCAAATAATGATAACATCATTTCGAGTTGATGAGATAAATGACAACATAACTGACGACATAATTTTGAGATGATGATATAAATGATGACATAAATGACGACATATTTTTGAGTCGATGAGATAAATGACAACATAACTGACAACATAACTGACAACATAATTTCGAGTTGACGAGATAATTTCAAGATGACGAGATAATTTCGACATGACGACATAAATGAGGACATAATTTCGAGTTGATGAGATAAATGACAACATAGCTGGCAACACAATTTTGAGTTGACGAGATAATTTCAAGATGACGAGATAATTTCGAGATGACGAGATAAATGACGACATAAATGACGACATAATTTCGAGTTGATGAGATAAATGACAACATAACTGACGACATAATTTCGAGATGACGAGATAAATGACGACATAATTTCGAGTTGATAAGATAAATGACGAGATAACTGACGATATAATTTCGAGATGACGAGATAATTTCAAGATGACGAGATAATTTCGAGATAACGAGATAAATGACGACATAATTTCGAGATGACGAGATAATTTCCAGATGATAAGATAATTTCGAGTTGACGAGATAATTTCAAGATGACGAGATAATTTTGAGATGACGAGATAAATGACGACATAATTTCGAGTTGATGAGATAAATAACAACATAACTGACGAGATAATTTCGAGTTGACGAGATAATTTCAAGATGACGATATAATTTTGAGATGACGAGATAAATGATGACATAAATAACGACATAATTTCGAGTTCTTCCAATTAACAAAAATAAAAAGTGGAGGCATCGATCTATTTTTCACCAAAGATGAGAAAATGTGACATGTTTGGCTTCAAAACACTATTCTGCGTATACTGCGTATGTATGTTGCTGCACTTGCGAAATTAAAACAAGTGCATACCAGTACGCTTGAACTAGACACCTTAAATGCTTAATTTTCGTCTCACGTAGGTGTTTATCAACATGCTTCGATGCTTCAAAATGTCTGGATGTCTATCTATATGCCTCGTAAATAATGTTGAGCGCATATTGGAATATCAAACACCCCAAAACATCTGCCGTAGAAACCGAACGCAGAAGAAATGTGTAAGGAAAGTACATACTACATTTTAAACTGGCAACATTTGTATCATATTTCTCTATAGAATGAAGCATTTGAGGCGACGTATCAAATCAAAACAGGGGATTTGTCAGTTTCCACTTGTTTTTGAATAAACAAACAATTTATCAAAAGCAACCTGTAATAAATACTAAAAGATGGCAATTGCCCGGGGATAATTGCTTAAATGCAGACACACGTGCAGGCAGTACATCGTTTTGATATGACGGATAGCATATATGAAATGACATTTCAAAGGTTGTAAAAATGTGTTACAATAACTGTGATCTTGAAGACACAAAGGAACATAAACAGCTGATAAAATCTAGGAACATAATTTTTATAATTAGTTTGAATATACGTTAATAGTGAAAACACCTTGAAGCAGGGGCTCAGTGAACTGTGTCATTTGATTGCTTTTCGTCTTATGTAAGTGTTTGTCCACTGGCTACGTTGTAATGATGCTTCATGCGCTTGACGTTTTCTGATGTCAATCTATACGCCTCGTAGATAATATTGGCTGTGTGTTTGAATATCAGGCGATCGCTAAATCGTTGAAGTAATATCACAGCATATATACCCTGGTCTAAAGAGGTATAAATAAAGAGCTACAAGGCAATTTTATGCCTTATACCTCTTTTGAGTATGTATGAAATGGCAGTCAGTAAAGTTAAAGGGTTATTTCCTAAAATTTATATGACGTTACAACAGTGAAAGATGGAAAAAATCAAAATGCATTAATCAACAGAGGATCGAATAATAAAATCAAAATTTATTCACAAATAAATCTATATTAGAAGCATACATGTTTGTACCAGTGTTTAGTGCGTCGTCGGGGTTCTTAAATAATCTTAAAATGCAAATAGTATGACTGTCAGTACTTGCAGTTTGAATCAAAATGTACTTCAAATAACATCGTTTGATAGAACTGATATAATGTCACTTTGTAATTCCGTGTATATTTATAATATGCTCACAAAACATCAACATCAAATCAATTATATTATTTATGAAATCATAGAGCAATACTGTGATACTCACTTCAAACAGCCTCTGAATGAATAAACGGGGGAATAAAAAAACGTGAGATTGTTATGCAGTGATTACGTTTGATGAGTAGATACCTAGTGGCAATATTTTGATGATTGTCATATGTTTTTCTATTAACAAAATTGATTGCAAATTTCAGGTTTTTGCACGTTAAAGCTATCTTGAAACGCATGCAATTTGCCCCAAAGTATAATATAGGTGGGTTATTCCAAAGTAACGTTTGTGACCGAAAATGGGAAAATTTCACTTTTAAATGGACACAGAACTTAGCATAAACATTATATCAACGAGTTTGTTGTTGATAATGGTGCTCACTGGTGAGATCAAGACATGCAGGTGTTTAAAGATTAAAGTAATTGCCAAAATACTCAATAAAGTTCATGTAACGTTCGGTAACGTTTGTGACCTCGCACGGAAATGTTTTTTTTGCTCCAAATGACTTCAAAGTAAAATTTCTCTGACATGTTAGCGAAATTTTTATTGCGCTTTTCACAGATGATTGGTAACATATTTACAAGTAGTTAATAAATATGGTAGGAAATTCTATCGTCAGGATTTCTTTTAATGCAATGATTTGTTTGGTAACGTCTGGTAACGTTTGTGACATTTTGGTGTAACTTTTTGGTAACGTTTGTGACATTTTTGAATGAAAACATGTGCTCATTCATGCACGGATAGAAAAAAATTCAAAATTTCTGATTAGAAAATACTTTTCACATACCGAGTAACAAACGTATGACTGAAAAAACTGCTCATATGGTCGAATAAAAAAGCGGATTTTTTGCTTGAAATCAAAAAAGGTTTAGTTTTCACTGGAATGAGCCAGGTACTATCAAATAAGAATAAATCACAGTTTGATGAAAATTTAGATTGATTTAGATGAAGGAGAAACTTAAAAATAGTTATTTAAAAAAATTTGAAGCCAACTAATGATTTCAAGAATGATATATACATGTAATGTATTTTGATGATAGCATTAAAAGATTAATTAAATCATTCTTTAGTAAGATTTATCTTACATGTATAAAGAACCCACTTTATTGAGTAAAAAATATTGTTTCCCTAAAGGTATCCATATTGAAGAGCTCCTTAATAAAGATAGGAAAAGAATAATAAGTTCTTCTTATATTTTCCGAACCTAGAGAGTTTCATATCATATCGTTTTATTGTTAATTAATTATTATAAAGGTTTAATGTACAAGGTGTATCAGAATTCTTTGTACCCATATGTTGTTAACTTTTCGTATTTTTTCATTATTAATAGGAATACCTTTTGTTTAAAAATATTTATATATTCAATAATTGTGTAGTTTAAACTTTTCTGAGAATTTTGTTTCATGGCAATAGTATGTTGCATACAGAAATTACATGTTTTTATAGAAAAGATAGTGTTTTTGTCGAAACGCGTGTGTTTGAGCAGAACCATCCTACCTATGAATTGTTTTCCTGCTGCATAAAAACGCAACGACAACAGATCCTGGGTAGTTTAACAACTATAAATGAATCCATTACGGCCATTTTGATTTAAAAATTTCGAGGGTACTTCCACAGAAAGGGGCAGGATAAGCAATCAAAGTTCAGGTGTGGAAGCGCTTTTTTTTTTTTTTGTTTTTTGGGGTGGTGGGGGGGTGGGGGTGGGGTGGTTGTCATTACGCATAGTTTTAATTTAATATTTAGAAATATATCAAAATGCTCTGGTGCTGAAACTGACAAGAAATGTTAAAGGTATTATTTTAATTCTTTTCAAGCAATCATTTTGCTAACTTTTTCCTTTGTATATATAAAATGTTTCTTTTGTTATTGTAAAGTGCTTTGAGAACTTGTTGTAGGGCGATTTATAAGTATATTATTATTATTAAAAACATCCATGAAATTTTAATATTCAGAAATTGTATAGCAAAATTTAGATTTTTCACATTTTTCTCGAAAATCCTATTTTTCATGAATTATACATAACACCTTGATCGATTGTGAATATTTTGCTATGAACGGATAGGAGAGACCCTTTGCTTTACTATGGTACTAAATCAAACTTGTTTTGGTTTCAATATCGAAAGTTATAAGGTAGCGTTATCCACCCTTCTAGACACCATGTGGCGGTAAATACAGAGGCTCGTATTCCAGAAAGGTGTTTAGCTAAATCAAGGTTTTATTTCTCGTCAACAGCACGACTCATTGAACTGTTCTGATTGAAAGCTGCAATGATGCGTATCATTCCTGGACAGTTGATGCTCAGTTAAACAATGGTTTAGCTAAACATCTTTCTGGAATACGGGCCTCTAGAGTGTCCATGAATGATTTATACACGGTTTCAAAAAATCAGAAAAAATATTAAATCATAATTTTTCATAAAACCAACAGCTTTTCTACAATAGTGGATAAGTCTTCTACGTTTTTCATAGGTTTCATCAAAATATCATGCTTCTTTGCATGATGACGTAATTGAAAAATGATGCAAACGTAATTTTGATCTGCACAAATGCGGGTATAATACGGCTAAATACCTGTAACATGCAAACTTACTAAAGTTTGTAAAGTATAATGAATACAACTTGACCAAATTCAAATATTCTTTCTTTACTTTTGTAATTTTCTAAGATCTACAAAAAGCATTACCTTGCAGACTTCTGAATCTATTCCTACTCAGATTAGCAAGATACACTTAATCAGATATTGAGCAGGACACTATTTTGGCGGGCAAGTTGATGAATCACAGTTCTGTTGATTGACATACTTCCTCGCGTTGAGGTTTCCGTCAACAAATTCTGGTCCTAATATTGAGTTGTTACCCATAATACCCATTTAAACTAACTTCCGGTTGTAATTAAGCGGTATTTGGCTATGTCAAATGTAAAATTTCATGGTGGGTTTCCCTTAGGCGCGTACATGTAACATCTTACATTATTTGCATTGTAAAGCTGTTCAACCGTAACCAAAATCGTCATTTCTCTTCCTAAGGACACCCTCTATATCCTATATCCATCACAGCCAATAAATGAAACCTAAATTGTAAAGGGTGTCAGTGCAGTAGGTTTTAATTGAATGTTTAAGTTCGACAATTTCTCTGATTACAAATTAAAAATTTGCAAAATATACCCTTTTTGGAAAAATCTCTATAGTTTTCTACAGGACACATATACCAGCGTGTTATTTATTCCTTTATATCTATATAGACTGCCCTCACCTATTACACTCTAATCATTATGTGGTCAAATCAATTATCACAACACCAACACACATAGTCTACCATGTCAGTAAACACTTGTATGTGAGTGGTGTGGTAACTAAATATAGGATATTAAAACGTTTTGAAACCATGTGTTAGCTTTGTTTCATC
>JXSR01S067558.1:48125-59200 GCA_000969725.1 Ophiothrix spiculata | reverse complement strand
AAAATTCACCTGCCAAAACGTCATGAGTCAAGAAGCTTTTAGCGTGAACCCAGAATGAGAATTTGTACAACCAAAATCACAAAACGGGTCACATACAAAAACAATTTGACAGCAACCATAATATTGCGAAATATCCAGGCACATGGTCGGCAGTGCTCTTGAAGTATTGCCCAAATAAACCCCAAGCAACAGCACGTCAAAATTTTTCGTCAAACAAGGCGGGAAGAAAGGTAAGTTGTGACGGTCATCCTGACACAATATTGGTTGGACATCCCATGAAAAATGCGTACTTACGTTACGTGCCACACGATGCCAGACAGAAATTATTTATGATTTTGTGTTATATAAAATATTCAATCGGGTTTCCTCAACATCATTTGCTATACACAATTTTGGGCAGCATTTATGCGAGCAGGCATGCGTGACTTTTTATCAGACGTTTTTTAGTGGGTTTCTAGAGATTCAAATATTTTTGTTGGGGGTCATACTTTGAATTTTTGCTAATTATAAAAATATATAAACGAACCCTTAACATGCTAGTTTATGTTTATAAAATACATCCTTTTCCTTGATTTTTGCCTGTTTTTAGTTTTAGACCCGTTTCATGATACGCAATGTGCATAGTCGGAAAAAACAACCATTTTTACGTGAATTTTTGTTCACGGATGATACCCATAGTCCAAGATGAGTCCCCCGCCCCCGAGAAATCCCATGGCAATCATATGTATTGCGAATACCATCATTTATAACATTATGATTATTTGAATATAAGTGGCCTACATGGCCAATCGTAGTATATATTTTACTCCTACAGAATGTAAGCTTTGGAACCCACCATGACCCAGCGAGTTTGCAGAATTCTGCCACGGATGCTAGAAACCTTGCTATACAGGCTTCTGATGCTATTCTTGATAGCGGTAACCAGTCCACCTCAATTGTTGTTGATTTTGAGGTACTTGTATAAGTATTTTGGTATTAAGTCAAACCCCTTTAGGGGTCCTAACAATGTTGAAAGCAATATGTGACCCATCATATCGAAAGGTACATTAAGGGTCCCAAAATGAAAATTGATTTTTTTGGTATCATCTGAAAGATTATATTTTAAGCTTTAAAATGACACCTTGCTTTTGATTATTGGATGTTGGATTGCAAAGTTACATCCAAATCAGTAAAAGGCATCAGGCTGATTCAGAAAACTGTAGTACTGAGAAAATTGAGTTTGAAATTTCTGAACTGGTAAAATTTGAATGGAGAAAGGATTTTTATCTCTATTTTTAAAATATTTATTTTATGTTTTAGATGTTGGAACCTGATTAATATGATAGAATACACTTCAAAGTTTCTGATGAAATTAGAAATTTGACCTTGGACGTGATTTACTATGCCGGTATTAAGGTACCTTTCGATATGACGGGTCACATATTACAAGATCTCCTGAAACAGAGCACCCTAATTTTGGTGAATTTCTTATTTTTACATTATTATTTTCCCTTTGGTGTATTAACTAACTCTATGAAAGGCTAAAGCAAAATTTCGACCAAATTGCTTCAGAATTGCCAAATTTTGTATTTTTTCAGAATACCAAAATTGATTATCATATATATGTTCAGTGTAGAATAGTGAAGCACATTACATCAACTTATGATAAATATAAAGTAGTGCTGAAGGTTGATATCATCAACTTTTTTTATTTTTTGCATTTTTAAACACTATTTTCCATTTCAGCATCTTTATAACAGGATCTCGGTAAATTGTGTAAAATAGGCCTGGTTCCAGACAGTTAAAAACCGGGGTCCATATTCAAGAAACCCTACTAACTCTATTTGGCAACTATCCTATTGTCTACTTGTTAAATTTAATAGGTTAGCTAGCTGCCAACTAGACTTATGGGTTTCATGAATATGGGTCCTGGCTATTTACACTTATTTCAGTGGGGCTTATCTTATTAGGAATTCATGTGCTCTATTGCAACAAAAGGATGCTTTTGACATATGAGGTGAAGCTGAGAAAAATCTCAAGAAATTTTGTTGTATTGCTAGAACAAACTATTCAAATATAACCCCTTGGTATATTATTGTGTGAAGTTAACATTTGCAGTAAAGTGAAGACATGAAATTATTGAAGATGTAATCATAAAATATTCCCGGGGGAGTACAAAAGAAGTTATGGGGACGTGCCGCAAATTCGGGTAGCAAAATCAGGCTCTCTGGTATTTCAATCGGTCCATTTTCTTGGCAAAATGTGGTATTTTGATGGGATCTTTTTTTCAAAATTTATAAATTTGGCACATATAGTAAAAGGATGCTTTTGACATATGAGGTGAAGCTGAGAAAAATCTCAAGAAATTTTGTTGTATTGCTAGAACAAACTATTCAAATATAAGTCCTTCATGGTATATTATTGTGTAAAAGCAGTCAAGTGAAGAGATGAAATTATTGAAGATGTAATCATAAAATATTCCCAGGGGCGGTGGTACCTAGTACAAAAGAGGTAATGGGGACGTGCCACAAATTTGGGTAGCAAAATCAGGCTCTCTGGTATTTCAGTCGGTCCTTTTTCTTGACAAAATGCGGTATTTTAATGGGGGTTTTTTTTCAAAATTTTCTAAATTTGGCGCATATGGTGGGTCCCTTTTTCTTGAAAATTGGTATTTGGATGGGTGGCTTTTCAAATTTCCCAGAGGCACGTCCCTAACAAAATCAAATTTGAGTACCCCCCGGGAAATATTTCATTTTTTCTTTAATTTCAACAGTTAAAGGCTTTATGATTTATTTTATTGAAATTGATACTGGTTAACATTGCAGGGAAGAGATGTTGTGCAACGACATGGACAGCCTGAGTCCTCAGATGATGAGATTGAAGTACTTTACCGTGAGGTCAGTTGCAGTTTCTTGTTGTCACAATGAGGCCAAGAAAAAAAAATGTGTTGCCCTAAAGTGGAATTTCTGAAAAAATGAGTCGGTCGGCCGGAAAATAATTTTTTTTAAAGCACCTAAATTATGAAATTTGGGTGCATTTTCCACTATTTTCAAAATATTTTCTCAAAAAACACCCAATCTGAGCAAAATTGGGTGCTTTCCCGACCCTATTTTTTTTTTTTTAAATTTTTGAATAGGGTCGGTCGCTGAGGGCAACACAACAACGTAATATGATAAACGCGCGTATGTGTGGTGCATACTCGCGCTTGATTTGCGTTTTATGAGAAAACGCATTCAGCGCTAATGCCAGCGCTAATGACATCACATACGCGGGTCATTATAAGAAGTCATTGTTACCTGATAATGACTGTGCAGTTGTTTGCGTAAAAGTAGAAATAATCTTATTAGATTGGATCACGCTATTATGCAGGTTATTAATTGGCAGTGTATTCCATTTTCCAGTGTATTCCAATTTTGTTAGGTAAAATTTGTTGCTGTATCTTGAAAACTATATATCCTAAATGTACACTCATTATATTTGGCATGTGGTTGGGTTGTGAGCCAAAGTTTTGTTGGTTGCAATTTGAGCATAAAATATGGTAATTAGGTACCTAATTTGCATAATCTATGCAAATATTAAAATGAGTTTAATTGGCATTTATTCCATACCAACCTTTGTGATATTATTATATTATGATGATATATTGGGTGGCCTTAGACCTTCATCATCATCATCATCCTTCGACTTCCATCGAGATACATGACACTCATTTTTGCCACACATTGCACTTCCAAGTTCATTGAAGTTCAAGCCAGTATCTCTACATATGTGACCCATCATATCAAAAGGTACCTTAAGGGTCCCAAAATGAAAATTGATTTGTTGGTCTCAGCTGAAAGATTATATTTTAAGCTTTAAAATGATGCCTTGCTTTTGGTTATTGGATGTTCGATTGCAAAGTTACATCCAAATTGGTAAAAGGGATCATACTGATTCAGAAAACTATAGTTCTGAGAAAATCGAGTTTGAAAGTTTCTGTACTGGTAAAACTTGAATGGAGAAAGGATTTTCATCTTGGTTTTTAAAACATTTGTCTTATGTTTTGGATGTTCGAACCCGATTAATATGATAGACACTTCAAAGGTAACGTTTCTAATGAAATTAGAAATTCGACCTTGGACATGATTTTTGACTATGCTCAGTTTCAATGGCCCATATCTCGTAATTTACTATGCCGGTACCTTTCGATATGATGGGTCAAATATGGTATCAGGGTACGTTAAAGGTCTCTGTTTGGACATGGCAATCTCCAAAGAAGGATGTCCGAAATGATTTGGTCCTTGGCTCAAAAGCAGTGACCAGCAAACTGGGCTCTCCTCTGTGCCATGGTTGTAGAGATAGGGGGTATATCACCATAAATCTGATGCTTAGTTGGATGTTGTTTCCACGACATATTTTGGACACGCATTAGTAGCCTGGTGTAGGTGCCATCTAAGAGGTCTTGAAGCTCTTTCTTCAAAGTCCATAGACCTTAGAATGTCAAGATAAGTGGCTCATTCTTAATTATCTATAAATTCTTGATTGTTTCTTGTGGTCAATTTCAGGGAGCTGAAGAAGAAAACTTGGTGTTATCTGAGAGGGAAAGTGCTGTGCATTCTGTAGATGATGATGGCCTCAACAGTTTGCCTGTCCAGGTAAGGACCTCTGCCCTAAAAAGTAAAAACACAGTATGTGCATTCATAAAGCATAGCAGTTACTTCTATTAAACATAATGTTTCACTTCAATTCATTCCCATGCAAAAAGTTGTTGTACACATATCTTTGATATAGCAGATACTGCCTTAATTTATGGAACAGAATTGATCATCTGCCCATTTGTGCAGGATTTCTCCAAACGAAAAGGAAGTAACTTGCAATGCACATACTGTGTTTTTACTTTTTACAGATTCATACTCTGACATTTTTGTCTCGCCTGAAAATTTTCAGGAAGAGACATAGCATTCCAAATTTCTGTCCGCAGTCCACAAATTTTGTCCGAAGCAAATTTTGGAAACCACATGCCCTACGTTAATGATATTTGGTCATTGGGTAGGCCCGGAGGGGAACTGGATCCAGCAACGATTTGGGTGCAATATATGCTAATAAAATAAGGTACCCCATTTGCATAATGTATATATAAAATGGTTTAAATGGCATATTTTACAAATTGTGCACCCTACATTCATGAAATTTGGTGGGTAGGTGGGGAGAGAGATGCACTTGTGTCATCTGCAATTTGAGCGTAAAATATGCTAATCAAGTAGTAATTTAGTCGGAAATTTTGCTTATTTTGTGTGCTTTCAGTGCGCATCTCAGGAACTGTTTCACCTATCGTAATGATAACGTAGGGTAGGCGCATCACTCTGTGCATTTTCAACGCAAAATATGCTAATTAAGTAACTAACATATGCTAATTAAGTATCTAAATAAAGTACCTAATTTGCACTATTTATGCATAAAAGGGTTTCAATAGCATATTTTGCAAAATATGTACCCTACATTCATGAAATTTGGTGGGTAGGTGGGATTAGAGCTGTGCTTGTGTCATTTGCACAGCCTGTTATAATTAACAGATGTCGACGGCAACATCACACACATACTGACGTATCTGTAAACAACACATTTCGAGAAAAACGGCTTTGGAAAAATCACGAAAATCAAAAGTCTTGTACAGGGAATAAAAATACATATGCAAAATGAAATGTATTCCAAAAAGTAGAAATTATTCAATAATATAAATTTTATCTCAAAGTAGTGTAATTTGGGTGAAAATCGAATATGTCAGTATGTGAAATGGGCAACTATCGCTAAATTATAATTTTTTTGCAATACTTGAGGCGATCCTTATTTCACTGCGAAATTGGGAATACGTCACACAGATACGCCTGTATGTGAAACACTTGGTCGAATACGTCATGCGGATACGTCACTATGTGAAATGGCAAATACTTAAAAATACAGTTACGACAATCTGGGCTTGCGCATTATAGATTTTCGTCAAATACATCTCTTTTTATTTATAGCATTCAGTGGAAAGCCAGGCTAATCCCAATAATGCATATGCATTAAATTTTAGAGATGCCTCCAGACTGAGAAAGAACAGAATAATGGAAAAGATCAATTTTAGATACAGAAGGAAACAAAAGTGCTCCGAGAATACCTCTTCACCAACCCCATCCCCCCAAAAGTATCATTGAAATCAGATCAATATCGCATTGTTTCTTAATTTCATTCTACAGGAAATTTCGATACAGCAGTGGATGTCAAATTTTGAAATAAGAAGTCCACCCACAGAGGACTATGTTCCCATCTACAGTGCATTTCATCGAGGCTTGGTAAGTTTCTTTAACTTGCACTCGGTAGTGGTGCAGGGGAGGGGTCTTCCCCCAGCTTGTAAATGAGGGAGTATTTGATGATTTACAGAGATGCAGGTCCCATGGGGCTCACTTACATATATAAGCAGGGCACCTTTAGTATGCATTGTTAGGTTACAAGGTCACCTGGGCTCCCTGGAAGAACAGTGTTAGTGCATTGAAGGGATAACCTTGATAAAGAAGAATGAAATAGATAAATAAATGATTCAAAATATTCATTTCCATGCAGTGGCGTGCCCAGGATTTTTTGAGTGGGGGGGCACAACCATCATTTTCCCCCGAATGACCAATAGCGGCAGAAGGGTAAAATGTGATATT
Source organism: Ophiothrix spiculata (assembly GCA_000969725.1). NCBI lineage: Eukaryota > Metazoa > Echinodermata > Ophiuroidea > Amphilepidida > Ophiotrichidae > Ophiothrix > Ophiothrix spiculata. The sequence goes on along the minus strand of JXSR01S067558.1, from coordinate 52,550 downwards.
TTTAGATTTGTTTTGATAATGCGCGCGTAGCGCGCGAAAAATTTTGCAAGTTACGCAAAACATGGCAAAATTTGACTGAATATTGACAGAATACAAGAAATTTTGCGCGAAGCGCGCCAAATTTTTGCTTTTTCATATTTAAATTATCAAAAACAAAGAGAAATTCAAGGTATTTTCTTCTCTTGATTTTTTTCTCTCCTCCCCTTTCTTTTCTATCTTTTTTTTGTCAAGATGCCCGAATGGGCCGTTTCCCCCGACTGACTCATCAAACTGGGGGGGCCCGTGCCCCCCCGGCCCCCCCCCCCCTTTGGGCACGCCACTGTTTCCATGCAATACAACTAAAGATTTTTCATTGTGAAAAAAGAAATATTGTAAGTCAATACCGAAGACACCTGTCATTTAAACAACAAAAAGCAGTCAGTAGTCCTTATATGGAACGGAAGTTGTAGAACTGCTTTCAGATGGTTTTCAAATCGGAATATTTTACTATAATTTGGTTGTGCGAATATCCAAAGTATAGTGGCAACATTGAGCATCAAATCCTATACACTTTATTTGTAATTTTTCATAGAGGACCGAAGCTTGAATTCTTCTCACAATTACGAGGGACTGGTAGATGTTATTATATACTGATTGGTATGATTTGAGCTGGTCAAGATTTTCAGTATTGCCCACTCAAAACAATTGGTATATAAAACCAATATTGACTGCTCCCTCCCCTGTGCGTTGGGGGTATTCCTGTCATCCATCACCTCGGTATCAGTAGTTAAAGTAGCAGGAAGAAAACCTTTTCACTTTTAATGCATCTTGTGTGCTGAGGTTAAAGTTCACCCGCAACTCATTCGATTCTCACAAGCTCGCATGATTTGACAGTTCTGTTACTGTGTGACTTGATAACCATTTTGATTGGTTTGTTGTTCATGCACACTGCTATTTGGTTCCACCCAGAAAGAAAAGTTTTTTTTCAGACTATATAGCACAACATCTCCGCAAACCATATTGTATTTGTATGCTGACTTTGTTAAGCTTTCTTCTTTTTTTCTTGCAGTCAATAAACGAGAGACTTCAGTCATATCGCACAGAATTTTATGGAGAACCTAGCATATTCAAAAAATGCAACTGGATACAATTGTGCGAAACTGGGATGCCTTGCATTTCCGTAAGAAGGGCAAACGTTGAACCTGTATTGATTAAACAACATGAAAGGGATGCAGAATTTTGGAAGGAGAAGCCTATGTATAAGTATGAAGGGGAACTAGGGATTGACATAGGTGGGGTAACTAGAGATGTAATTGCAAATTTTTGTAGTAACTCAAACATATTTAGTAAACTTGATTTAAAAAGTTTGGCTCCAATTCCCTGCCCTCCAAGTTGTGTTTGTGACCTGTGTAGTAGGATTTTTGTCCAAAATTTTGTTTATGGAGGACAAGTACCCAAATGGCTACCCAAACTTACGGTGCTGTCAATATTTTGCTCGCCAAACAACGCAACGCCAGAAATATGCCAGCAGTGCCTAGAGCTTTTTAAATCCGATTTTGAGGACTGTGCATATGTCCATAAAAAGCTGACAAACGGCTGCAAGTCTGGCCTGTCTGATGAAGACAGTAATGACATGAAAGAATTCTTCCACACGTATGACTACAAGTGGCCATTGCCTTTGGACGATCCTGTCCTATTTCAATGTCATATGGAGAAAATGGTATTTGGGTTAACGTATGGAAGAAATACACCCCATTTTGTCAAATTATGCCAGCAAAGATTGCATGAAATCCTTGGTCCTCTGACACCACGCAATGCCTATGAGGTTTGGGATAGCATGAGGCCTACCGGATGCCAAATTATAGGGCGCTTGTCCTCTAATAAACCAAATCATCAGTCCATGAAACATCTCAAAAATTTCCTGAAAGAAAAGTCTGAAAACGAGGTGATCATTACCAACTTCCTGCGATATGTCACAGGAGGCACTGCCCTTACCGATGACTATATACGCGTAACAGTGGCCGAAGCTCAGGAGGGGTTGGAAGTGTCCACCTGTATGAAGCGTTTGATACTCCCTGCAAAATGCAAATCTTACGAAGAGTTCTCAATGAATTTACTGCAAAACTTGGGATGCAGTACCTTTACAATGGGTTGAAAATATCAGGGAATTGGACCCAAAATGTATGATTTGTAAGATAAGTACCTAAAGAAGTTTTGTCAAATTGTAATATCTTATAAAAGTTCTGTGGACTGGACCAGTGTTCCTTGTTAAGATTTTGTTCTTGCGTCAGTTCGGTCAATTTTGAAAGAGTTGAATCCATGATTGCAGCGCAACCAGTTTCTGCAGCAAACCAATGAACCATGTCTGTGGGACCATCTTATAAATTGTTTCCCATTCATGGCCCACCACCACTTCAAAATTGATAATCATGAAAGCAAGACAATCGTTGGCCTTTACTGATTTTTTATGATGAAATGACACATATAGTTACCATAGCTGGTAATAACTGTATCAGAAATTAAGCAGAAATTTGTTTATAGTTACCGTATTGTTCCTAATAATCGCCCAATGGTCGGCAACATTTCATGAGGGGTGGGCGATTATAAGAGACCAATTTTCAACATCAAAATTTGCACAAAATCTCTAAGTAAGCTTAACAATTACGGCAACTTACTGTTATATGGCCCCCGATAACCCGGAAGTACTGACAATTTTTCATCATTTCCGGGATCGGACGTCATTGGTACTGTTACTAGCGATTGTTGGTTAAAGCTTAATGGTACATGAAAATGCTACAAAATTGAATGTTTTTTAACACTTGTGTTTGAAATTTTTTGGGGTGGGCGTTTAATAGAAACAATACTGTAAGTTGTAGGGATGTAATTTGGAAACCAAAGGCTACTATATTATTTACAGTGCTTTTATTATTGATCATTAAAATCAAAATGCTTCGGTCAATTATCCCTTTTGCTGTCATCAGGTTTTGTAACAATCAGTAAATATAAGTAAGGGTGACTACATGTTTAATATGCACAACTTATCTGCTGTTAAATTAGTATAATCCCATAACAGCTCTTAAATTTCTCTTGGGTTAAACCACTTTGATGTGTTGATTTTTTCCAAGGACATCATCTTTTGAGATGGCTAAAACTTACAGCTTACTGATTCAGAGTCAAACTTAACCCTATCCTGAAACGTTAAGCTTAAATTTGTGAATGAGCTGCTAAAGACTCTATTGCTTCTATCTTTCAAAATGTTGTAGTGTTTATGTAGATGACAAAAGCTATCATTATTAAAAATATTTCTGCTAGAAATATCGCTTAAGGGTTCAGTCACACATCACTGTATAGAGCCCAAACGTACAAATTATATACACTGTTTTGGTAGTCGATATACATGTATGTCAATGACAAAAAACAGTTGATGTTATTCATACGTTTGGGCTCTATGCGGCATGTGATACGTCACTGAGTCAAAAGATAACAGGAATATTTTTAATAGATTTTCCACTCTGTGAGTGTATTAATATGATATGTTTAATTTAGTTGCACATGTATCGTGGGTTTATATACTGGCGGTCAATCAGTAATTACATTTCTTCTCATGTCCAGGGTTCACAAAACAATTAAGTACAAAACGAAGGAATTGGAAGTGGGTTGCTGTGTCAAGAATCACCTATATTAGCACTACCCTCTGCCCTGATGATAATATAACATTCTGTTTAAGACCAGAAGAGATCCCCTCTACTTTCAAGGTTTATTTTCTTAAATTACGCCACACATTAAAGTGCATATTATAAGTCTTGAACCTATCCAGAGAATACTAAAATTAAAAAGAGGAATTTATCATTTTTTAAGATATCAAATGTTAAAACATTTGGTATCAGTCATGCATGAAACATGCACAAATTTATAACTGTGTTAGTCCAAAAACAAATCAGGAAAATATGGCTTGAATTATTAACCCAAAATTTGAATGATATGAACTAAAAGATATCAATCCCAGTAAATGATAGTATACATGAGGATAAAATATACAGGTCTCTGGAGAGAGTAAAGTATGAATATGTTGTTAACAGGCCCCGTAGCCAGGATTTTTTCAAGGGGGGGGTGCAGATTTTCAAAAAGTGGACCTTTTGGAGGAGAAATTTCATTTTGGTCGACACTGAAATAATTTTTGTGGTTTTGACAAAGTGACAAGCAAAAATTATAAAAAAAAGGTTTTAAGTAGTTTTTTAAGCATTTTGTATAGTATTTTATTAAAAAACGACCTACATTCACATGTTTTAGTCCTTAATGTGTTCTTTTGATGGACATTTGAGGGCTTTTTGGTGGACCTTTTTTGTACATTGTCACATTTGGAGGGGGATGCGACGCCCCCCACCGCAACCCCCTGGCTAAGGGGCTTAGTTGTTAAGTCATTATCCCGGGGTATTGTGGGATAGA